>JAWPHD010003711.1:0-208562 GCA_037043455.1 Cyrtodaria siliqua | reverse complement strand
TAAGATACAAAAGTGAGTAATTTGGAACTTTGAACAATGCATATAGTTGTTGACAATATCACAACGCCTCGTTTTTATGCAAAACTTCTTTAGTACACTAGTATTTGTCTAGTCATATGCATACTAAGTTTCCCATTATGTTACCTTTTTATTTTATGATAAGCAGTGGAATACTGCAGTGAAATAAAAGTGTTATTTCAGACTGTGAAATAAAGTTGAGTGAGTTTTAATTTAAACTGCAGGAACTACAATTTTTTCAATGTATAAAACAATTTGTTTTAGAAAATAATTGTTAAATTTACATCTTTGACTTAGAAATGTTCTAACTAAGAAAATGATCTCTAGATTTTGAAAATCGGTCAAGCATTTAATGAATTTAATGAATTGTTGTCATTGAATTTGTTACATCATTGACTCGCAATAAATGAACTAAAAAATGAGTCGTAATTTATTGAAATCGGTCAGGTATATTAGAAGTTGTGGTTAGTTGAATATAACACCTTCACCATACTGAACATGGTGAATCGATGACGACGCCGAAAATATCTTTGTTTATAAGGCACAACATTAAAAAAACCTTTGTTGTTTTGTCGTGAATAACACATTTTATTTAAACTCTCATATTTTCTAAACTAATTGATTGTTCCCAAACACATGAAATAGTATGTATTACTTATAGAGAATAATCAACAGTCTCAGTGTGATACGGAAAATATGCCACGAGAACACGTAATACGGTTAAAAAACTCATTCGGTTAAAAAACTAGTTCGAAGAACGAGTTTTTTAACCGAATAACGTGTTTGAGTGACACATTTTTCGTATCACATTGAGACTGTTGATTATTCTATTTATTATATACTTATTAGTGATTTCTTAAGGATATTTAATTGAAAATAAAATAATTTTTAAATGAGCCGTTAAGATTTGCTGGTTGAAAGCAATAGCAATCTACAGTACCATTAAATACAGAAATGGTAAAAACGTAGTTCCGGCAAAGTGATATCGTCACACCAGTGACGATATAGAAAAATGATATCGTCTCTGGTCTGACGATATCACTTTTGTCTGATACTAAAAATATGTCACTGAGAAATCCTTATAAATCACTAATAGGTATATAATAAACAACTTCCTTCAAGCAAGGTACATTACACTCGTTCACCCAGTATGCCAATATTTCATATGCTCTGCTATACGAATTCTGGCATGGGCGCAAAAGGCGCTCGCTTATAGTATTAGTTTAATTATTTTTATGTTAAAATGATTATTTTTCCTTTATGTATCCTGAAGAAGGAGATACAAGCCATATCATACATTGAATAGAACACCTTTCACGATGACTGGATCCAGAAAGGATACTAAATGATAGATCAATGTTGTTAAATTACAACATGAACAATTAACTTACAATGCTATAAAATATAAAAAAAATCTCTCAAGCGTGTATATTAGCTAGTATACAGTATAAAATATACTGATAAAAATAAGTTTATCAAGTAAACAACATATAAATCCCGTTGACCAGATTCTAGGATATGTGTAGAAGCGGTAATGAGCAATATAACTTACGTAATTATCAGTTATATTAATGGAATAAGTCTCAAAAGAAATATGCAAAAACAATAGCAACATGTGGTAATCTACATGATTTACAGAAATTATAATTTCGCTCTTATTTCAATGTAAAGGGAGGTAATTTTACAAATGATAAACTTTGGTTCCTTATATCGTTATAATGGCAAGGAAATTGTCGATTGTTTTTAAATTAGCGGTTTTTATAACTTTTAGCGGTTTTTATAACAGTTATTTTTTAATGTTTAATCGTGCTCTTTACCTTATTTGCATTTTTAAATTTGAAATAGTATGTTTTAACTAAATGGGAGATAACTCTGATACTTAGATTGGAATACTAAAAGTAAGTGAAAAATAAGATCAACCTAAGTCATGTCGATGACTTAAAATACTTGACATACATTTATTTAAGCTAGATGTGCATAAGGGCTTGCTAAACTTTATTTTCCTGTATATATTTGTCTTTACGCCTTCTTTAGGGGTACAAAGACATATAACAACGACTGTAATGCAATCAAATCATATATCTGTGTGTTTGTGTTTGTGTGCGTGTGCATGTGCATGTGCGTGCGTGCGTGTCAGTAAGCTACATCATATATAGTAATCAAACTCCTGTAAAATATTAAAAAGCATGTTGTTAATCAAATACAAGCACGAGTTACATTAATTACAGTTAAATAGTTAAGTCAGAAATTAAGGTTAAAGTGCTATTTACGGTACAGTTTGACCTTTGTTGAGTAAATTAGACTGATTCTTGTTTAAAAATAAATAATACAAACGATTGAAACATTTACTTCCAGGTAGTTAAATTTGGGTGAAATATAACTTTTTTTCGGCATGTGAATTCGGGATTGTTGAAACATACTTATTCTAGATCGACACTATCCTTAAATTATATGTAAAATATGTGTTGTCATTTGTATCCGACATTTGGTAAATACAAGCAATTTATCAGACGGATTACATAAATTGACAAAGTATCCTAATCACGTAGTGAATGTTTTCAAATATTTTGTATATAATTTAGGATATTTACAGCGGATTTTTTTACACTTGTTGTGGCAATATTGCAGTTTTTTCAATGGAGTTTTTGAAACATTTAAGAAACTCGATCATGAAACCAATAAAGGTATGTCCTTAAAGCTACACAGTCACTATATCAATCGATGTCTTCTTTGTAGGCGTGTCCTTATTTGAAACTTCATGTTTACCAGCTCATGTCGAAATCGGGTATTTGAGCGAGAACTTGAAATATAGAGCAGGAAATCATTTACTGTATAGACATCGACCAGTGCACATCGTATCTATATATAGGTAACAGTATTTTTAACAGAAAACAGAACCTTCTTATTTCAAGTCAGGTGCTCTATCCACTGAACTATAACGCTACTTGAGAAAATAATATACTAGCTACCATTTATTATGAGGCAAAATAACTTAACATATTTGAACGCAACTCAAGATGGATCAATACATATCTAGTCATCTTGTCACACTTGTAAATTAACATTATCTGGTGTCATACTGTATGTTATCAATATGAAACTAATACATCGCCTCAAATCAACCATAACTCGACTTGTTATTTAGCGCTTGATGGGTTTGTGTGCGCGCGCTAGTTATTACGTAATGTCTATTTAGTGTTAAAAATGCTACAAAATATTAATAAATAGCCGTGGTCTAGTGGTTCAGCGTACATCCTTCAAAACTTAAAAGTGCAAGGCTGTGGTTCAAATGCCCGTTCTGGGCAAATATTCTTGTTATCACATATATTCTGAAGCCATATATTTATCGATGTTACCTGTACGGAGGCTAATTAAAAATATACAGACTTTTGGGTTTTTCGTCGATTTCAAACTTCTTCACAGTCATTCATATTCATGAGTTATTATACCAGTTAAAATAGGGTCTGTGTAGCCTTGTAAACATTAAATATATAAACGTAAGACATATATACAAGTCAAAATAAAAAGGCGGTTATATGTAAAAGATAAGAAAAACTGCGTCTGAAGTAAGAATGGTGCACTTTTTCCAACAATTTAAGTAATTCAATGTCATTTTTGTTAAAAATATATTTATTGTGTCCGTGATACACACTTAAAGAGTGTTCAAATGATCACTTTTGCAAAATAGTAAAAGGTTGCCCAACAGACGACATTGATATTTGTGATCAGGCTCTACCGCGATACAAGAGAACCCGTGATATGAAGAGAGCCCACCATTAATTACTATGTGTTATTGCAAGGATATAAGCAGCGAAGATAACAACAACAAATGTATACTTAAGTTGGACTTCGAGATCTCCAAGGATTCCATTTTCAGTTTGTATTTATAAGTACCTTTGTTTCATCGTAGACATGTCCCGTCTCACACCTTCCTGCCGTATTCCGATCGTCAAATTGAATTCGTAAAAAGCTTAAACTGTCGTTAAGCTCAGGCCATGGGTATTCACTCTTCACATATACCCGGTTAAGCTGCAGCCTTACTGCACTTTTGACTTGGGAACTGTAACATTTTTTGTTAAATTTTGTCATTCCATTACAGTAGACGCATGCAATATTATTATATACCTGAACGACGTAGGACGATTCGACTGTAACTGGGGATTGGAACGTGCTACATGCTTTAAATAAGTTGACATTTAAAATACCAGACGTGTTCGTATTATGTTCACACTCTTTCACATCAATCGCAGTACACGTGATGGGAGGATATTTCTGAACTATATTCTGCTTCGGCTCAAAAATACTATTACAATCATATCCAGAGTAAGAGTTTAAACGTACGTCTTTTAGGAGTTCATACGGATTTTCATAAAACCAGCTGTCAGATTTCAAGGGATTATGGGTCTCAGTACACACTATGACCATAGTCCACATCGATACCGAAGCGTTGCTTTCGAAATTGCATTCAAGACAATGCTTGTTTTTAAACACCAATCCACTCTCCAGCGAAGAGACCGGTATAATTTCATCAAAAAGTTGGTTTTCGATTTCGTCTAAGCTCGTTTCGCACTTGTCTCTGGTCGTTGTGTTTTTTGTATATGTTCCATGACATCTCGAAACCATTTCATAAGAGAGACCATTTGGAGAAAACCTGTGTTTGGATATTTGTGCCTTTACACATTCCGTCTGCAGGGATTCATGAATAGTGTTTGTATCAGCTTTATTAGAGTAGGTGACATTTGCTTCTAAAATGGTACGTACACGTGGTTGGTTCTCTAAAGCAAAAAGCAAGTCCGAAAAATTTCCGTATGCTCTCTCTATTCCTAGCGTCATTGCAAGCTCATAGTCCGGACAACAGTCTTTTTTCTCCACACATTTTTTTTCACAGGAACACCGTTGGCAACAATCTGTTTTCCACCTTTCAGGGTCAAACGTCGCATTCGCTCTGGCATTTAGAGTGCACCAATATACGGTATCACAATTTTCATCCTTCAATGACAGAAGTTGCACCAATGGTAGGTCCAACAGTTCACCACCGTGTGCCAAACAATTTGCAGAAATTACAAATAAAATAGTTATACATTGCACAAACATTTCCATTTTCAGTTATAGCCGTGGATGAAATGAAACATTGTTGTCAAAACAAAGTGACTGCTGCAATGTTTAGTCTCTTTCTTCAACCTTTAAAATAATTATTGACATTCAGTTGCTGTTGTCTGACACTGATGTCTAGAAAAATGAACACCATGGCGTCGTTGCTAAAATAGTAAATGGTTTTTGTTTTTGTGAAGGCTTGACGTGGCAATTCCGTGGAAATAAGCCTTTTAAGAAATACTCTTTTTTTATGCGAAAAGATGAAACGTGTATTATTGCACAGATATTTCCGCCCTCTATTTTAGCAAGAATTGCAATATAAAATATGTATACATTGTACACACATTACAAAACTCCGTTTGATCTTAAAGTTTAGTAATTTGATTGATGTATTCTATAAACAAAACAACGTGTTTGCTGTTTGGATGAATCTTCACGAGTAACTTTCACAAGCAATGAAACGACGAGATATGTATACCAGTAAAGGCAATTTGTATCGGATTTGCTTAAAGGTAAAAAACTGAATAAATGAGTGTTTTTTTACGGCACGTCGACACATAAATAGGTCATATTGTGCGCAAAAACCGACGAAAGATGAAGAAATGAAGGATTAATTAAAAAATAATGTTAATATATAAAGATAAAACTATTTAAAAAAACTGGCCACGTAGCTATTCCTATATATTGTTGAGAATAATGAAACAAAGATAATAAAATGATGTTATATTTCCAATGTGTTGTCGCTTCTAGCGATTTAATGGCTAAAGCAATGTGATATATTTGCATCATTTATTTTAGCTATCTTTGCCATTTCAAAGAAATAACGTTCGTTTCACAAAGAAATAAAACTCTATTCTCGCTTAAAAAAAACTAATAAACATTGGCGAGGCAAAACTGTAAAACGATATATTCAAACAAATGCTTATACAAATACTGACGTCAAGACAATCGATGTAACATTAATCGGTTTTTAAGTTTTAAATGAACAATGAAACTCAGAATAGAAGAATATTAGCAGGCGATCTTGTTTTAGTCATGTATAAGCTGTTTCGCTCTAAAACCCATCAATTCTCAAAAATGACAGTGTTATAATAACCTTTTTCTAAAATATATGTGCAGCGAAATGGAATGATTTTCGTGTAGATTATGACGATTTTAGTACATTAATGTGAAACATGGTCATGTTTAACCGATGCAAAGGCACCGCAACATACGCTATAGTTAAACTCATGAAACGTACATTTAACCAAATAGATATATATGTATCCTGTGTGTGTATATTGAAACCTACTGTGCCTATGTTCTGTAGGTGTGTCTTACGTGTAACATGACAGACCTGTACGACCTGAATCTGTGTGGGCGCGGGTTATTTCAAGCCAGTTGCCTCTAGCTTCTTTACGATTGGTGGGTGTGTCCTATTTTGTAACATCGCTTGTATAGCCTCTATCTGTATGAGTGCGGGGTACTTGAATTCTTCTGACTATGTTCTACTTTAGAATACATGTGTGTAGAATGACAGGTATGGTCTGTATCGGTATGGTTGTGAGTAACATACAATATGTAGGTGTGGGCTTACATGTAACCTTACATGCCTGACAGGAATGTCCTGTATCTGTATAAGTGTGCGTTAGTTTTAGCCCACAGTCTCAATGTTTTGTTTAATATGTGGTTGTGGTCTTACGTGTAACATGACAGGCATGGCCTGTATCTGTATGAGTGTAAGCAATTTGACTTTTGGTTTCATTTCTATGATATTATTTTTGATCCTATACAAATATATACAAATGATACATAACTACCATAGAAATAAACTTCGTTCACAATAAACACGCCTTAAAATGTTTACGAACGTTTTAACACCTTTTAACATCCTGTCAATTAATCATTTGAGAAATTCTGGTAGAGCAGAGGTCAAACATTCAGATGCTTAGATTTAAGCTCCTACATTGTGCAATTAAATAAATGTGCAAGTTTTACAAAAATAGTAAACGGTACACGTGTTTATGTAACAAAAGAACACGTTTTTACTAAAGTAAAGGTAGTGAAATGTTTATATGAATTACACGCGTTATATAAGTAGATTCGACTTTTAACTGTCAGATTAACAAATTATTCTGCTCAAAATAAAATATGCAACATTTGTTCAAAACACGCGATGCACTATTTACATATCTATTAAACCTTTCCTTCGACACTTTTATGAA
Source organism: Cyrtodaria siliqua (assembly GCA_037043455.1). NCBI lineage: Eukaryota > Metazoa > Mollusca > Bivalvia > Adapedonta > Hiatellidae > Cyrtodaria > Cyrtodaria siliqua. The sequence goes on along the minus strand of JAWPHD010003711.1, from coordinate 201,246 downwards.
CATTAATATTTCCTGTGTATTAAATCGTCATAGACAGGGCAGCTACTTCCATGCTAACTGATTATAAACAGGGTATTGCTTAGTTCAGAGAATTGTCGACATTATGCTTTATATCTAAAGATGCACGTATTATATTTTTTAGTATACATTAAGTACCAAGCGGTGCCAAGTTGTTAATTATGACATAACGTTGACGGCACAAAATAGGCCCTGAACGACATGCGCAATTTGATTAAAGTTTACAAAGACCCTTGTACTTAATCCAATGACACGATATCTAATCGGCTATCAAACCTTTCAGAATATTTGTAAAAACGTGTGGTCAATATATACATTTAGTACCTTAGATTTCCAGGCCACTCACACACGTTAAGTTATAGTACCTTCGTCTTCCTGGCCACTTACACACGTTAGGATATAGTAACTTCGTCTTCCTGGCCACTCACCTTCGTCTTCCTGGCCATTCACACACGTTAGGAAATAGTACCTTCGTCTTTCTGTCAACTCACACTAGTCAATATATAGTACCTTCGTCTTCCTGGCCACTGAATTTCGTCTTCCTGGGCACTCACCTTCTTCTTCCTGGCCATTCACACACGTAAAGATATAGTACCTTCGTCTTTCTGGCCACTCACACAAGTCAAGATATAGTACCTTCGTCTTCCTGGCCACTGAACTTCGTCTTCCTGGCCACTCACCTTCGTCTTCCAGGCCATTCACACACGTTAGGATATAGTACCTTCGTCTTCCTGGCCACTGAACTTCGTCTTCCTGGCCACTCACCTTCGTCTTCCCGGCCACTCACACACGTTAGGATATAAACCTTCGTTTTCCTGGACACTTACCTTCGTCTTTATGACCACTCACACACGTTAAGATAGAGTACCTTCGTCTTCCTGGCCACTCACCTTCGTCTTCAAGGTCATTCACACGCGTTAGGTTATAGTACCTTCGTCTTCCTGGCCACTTACCTTCATCTTCATGGCCACCCGCACACGTTAGGATATAGAACTTTCGTTTTCCTGGCCATTTACCTTCGTCTTCATGACCACTCACTTACTTCGTCTTACTGGCCACTGACACAAGTCAAGGTATAGTACATTCGTCTTCCTGGCGACTAACCTTCGTCTTCCTGGCCTCTCATACACGTCAATATATAGTACCTTCGTCTTCCTGGCCACTCACACACGTTAAAATATAGTATATTCGTCTTCATGGCCATTACATTACGTGGTCCCGCCTTAATTCCATTAGGCGTTGGGAAAGCTTATATTAGTACGATTTTATTAAGAAGCAAACGGATAGTTCAACAATAAAACACGTTTTCACTGAAAAATGCGATAACCAGTTCATAATTACCTATTACATGTTTTAATTTTACAATATGCCAACTTTTTTAGCCGAAATTAAGGTTTTATTTCATACCCCCAGCCAACCCCATTTTCGCTTCTTGGAGAAGGGTTGGGTGGGGTATGGAAGTTAATACTCGGACAACGTAATGAACCTTCGTCTTCCTGGCCTCTCTTAAGATATAGTACCTTCGTCATCATGGCCTCTAAACTTCATCTTCCTGGCCTCTCATACACGTTAAGATATAGTACCTTTGTCTTCATGTCCACTAACCTTCGTCTTCCGGACCTCTTATACACGTCAAGATATAGTACCTTCGTCTTCCGGACCTCTTATACACGTCAAGATATAGTACCTTCGTCTTCATGTCCACTAACCTTCGTCTTCCGGACCTCTTATACACGTCAAGATATAGTACCTTCGTCTTCCTGGCCTCTCATACACGTTAAGATATAGTACCTTCGTCTTCATGGCCACTCACGCAAGTCAAGATATAGTACCTTCGTCTTCCTGGCCACTCACGCAAGTCAAGATATAGTACCTTCGTCTTCATGGCCACTGAACTTCGTCTTCCTGGCCTCTCATACACGTCAAAATATAGTACCTTCGTCTTCCTGGCCTCTCATACACGTTAAGATATAGTACCTTCGTCTTCATGGCCACTCACGCAAGTCAAGATATAGTACCTTCGTCTTCCTGGCCACTCACGCAAGTCAAGATATAGTACATTTGTCTTCATGGCCACTGAAATTCGTCTTCCTGGCCTCTCATACACGTCAAAATATAGTACCTTCGTCTTCCTGGCCACACACACACGCTAATGTATAGTACTTTGTCTTCCTGTCCACTCACCTTCGTCTTCCTGGCCAGTCACACACATCAAGGTATGCATTCATTCCCAGGGTGACTATATCACATGACCTATGACATGATTATTGCTAATTCTTGAAGAAAAAATGTGTAAACATTCGCCCACATTCAAAGTTTCAGAGTGCGATACGATTTTTATTTCTTAATCATTTTCTACCAAAGAAAGCGCATTCGAACGCAAACAATGTACGCTACCCTCGACTACTATTATTTTCTTGTGAAAGTTGTTACTTTTGGAAAACACTTGGGAAAACTTCTGAACATGCACAAGAACAAATTGCTAATCCATGAAGCGTATTTTAATTTTGCGCATATTATGAACAAAATCCATGCATATACCCCGTTTTTATCACGAAAACTTCCACAATATTATTTCACATCAGGTAAGCGAAAGGGTTTTGTGTCAAAGAACCTGTTCGCAAGAATTAATGCATTTTTAAATTATGTTAATCCGTGAAGTCGATTATTTTATGCTAAACCGTGAAGTCCTTTGTGTTGTCAATTATCTAAAACTTTATAAAACCTATGTTTTTATCGCTATTTTGTCCATCGTCAGACTTCGTCCGTCGCTGTTGTCTTCCGTCGTCATCGTAAACATTTAAACAACATCTCTGAAACCATTGGGCGAAATTGCATAAGACTTCACAGGAACGATTTCTGGGGGGTTATATCTCAATGTTATTCAAAATCTGGCAGTCAACCCAGAACTCGGGTTGTCATGCCAACAGAAGGAAAATATAGGAAGGTGGGATATAGTCCTGCAGTTTTATATTCCAGAAAAGTTCATTATAAACCCTTACTAAACGCTGTATTCAACTGAAAACACGTGTCGTTCAGGTAAGTTTATCGATTATACGCTGCATTTATCGATTTTTACTACGCTTATCGTGGCGGTATGCGAGAGGTCTCGATGTACGGCACACCCATCTACATTGCAAACAGCCATTATATATCCTTGTTTTACTGATTTTTTATATATTTTACATTGCCAGAAAGCCAAATAAATAACTCTAATGGTGTAATTTTATTCCAAATAACGGTTAAATAAATAGGTAAAATCTCGAGTTGGAAAGGAAATATATCGCATTTTTTCTTTTCGTAAAGCGTTTACGCACATCACCGTGTTTATTGTTTTGGTTACATGTATTGTTTAATGAATATTTACATAAGATGGTTAGAAAGCCAAATAAATAACCTTTCTATTGATTGATGTTTTAATTCGAACAATTTCTTCAAAAGTTAAATGAACGAGGAGAATCTCGAATCGGTAAACAAAATAAAAGCGTTGCCGCAATAATCAAGCGGTTCTTTTCATGTTTTTGACGATAACAATACATGTAAAAGATTTAATAAGTGAGCAAAATTAAATTATCTTTTTTAACTTTTCTATAGATGTTTGTTAACATCAACTGGTAAAACCTCGATTGCATTGTGTGAGCAGTTAAGAATCGTGTGATTAATGTATTTTATTGGCATATCGATTGAGTAATATTAACAAACACACATGTATCAATAAAAAGAAGTAAGAGCGGCAAACGTGGTAATGATAATTCGAACAACACATTAATAGTGTTTGTTTGTTTTCTTCTCGGTTTTAAAGTCGGCTAATTTAGTCTTTTAACCAGCTAAAATTGTTGACAAAATCTAGCTGCAATGATTATAAAATGCTCTCATTTCCAAGTTAGTTGCTGCAAAATGTAATTGTAAGTATCCTTTTCACGATTTGCGCGGGTTGTTTGTGTTTTTAGCTCATTTTAATGGCTTTATTTTGTGTTTTGTTCTCAAACCAGGATGTGTGAAATTGCGATGAACAAAAGATGACCGACGTTCGTGCAGTTTCTTTTTTTATACGCCTTTCACGCCTTTTGTATATTTGTCGATCTTTGTTTATCGTACAAAACATATGCAATTTGCGTTTGATGTAGGTTTTAAGCGGGTTATGATTTTAATCTAAACAATATATATATATTTTTAACTTGACATTTTGAACGTGTTTTTTCTCTCTCATGGAATAGCATGTATATTTTATTGAAGGGTAAACATTTTTCTCTCAATTAAACCGTACCTGTTGATAATTGCAAGTAATAACATACATATGGTAGTTTTTAAGTGGGTAAGTTGTTAAAATCAAAGTTATAATAACCCACTTAAAAACTACCATAAACACAATTTCAATATGTATGTTATTACATGCAATCATCAACAGGTACTGTGTAAGTGAGAAAAAAGTTTACCCTTTTATAAAATATACATGTTGATCCATGAGAATTTTTTTTTTAAAAATGGCCAAGTTAAAAAAATAATATTTTGTTAAAATCAAAGTCATAATCCACATAAAAACAACCCTAAACACAATTTCAATATGTCTGTTATTACATGCAATCATCAACAGGTGCGGTTTAATTGAGAGAGAAAATGTTACCCTTTCATAAAATATACATGTTGATCCAAGAGAAATGTTTTTTTCAAAATGGCCAAGTTAAAAAAATAATATTTTGTTAAAATCAAAGTCATAATCCACATAAAAACAACCCTAAACACAATTTCAATATGTCTGTTATTACATGCAATCATCAAAAGGTACTGTGTAAGTGAGGAAAAAAGTTTACCCTTCCATAAAATATTCATGTTGATCCAAGATCTTTTTTTTTTCAAAATGGCGAAGTTAAATATTATTTTTGCTAAAATCAAAATCATAATCCACTTAAAAACCTCCCTAAATATAATTTCAATACGTCTGTTATTACTTGCAATCGTCAACAGGTAAGGTTTAATTGAGAAAAAAAAGTTTATCCTTCCATAAAATATACATGCTAATCCAGGAGAAAAAAAACACGTTCAAAATGGCCAAGCTAAAAAATATATATATATTTGTTGAAATCAAAGTCATAACCCACTTAAAAACTACACCAAACACAAATTGCATATATTTTGTATGATAAACAAAGATCGACACATATATAAAAAGCGTGAAAGGCGTATAAAACAAACAAACAAGAAACTGCACGAACGTCGGCCATCTTTTTTTCATCGCAATTTCACACATCCTGGTTTCATTCGCAACATCTCGTACACTGCTTCGCAGCATGACTCGAATGTAATACGCAGGTTTCCATATTGGTTACGTTATACTAGCGTGACGCGAGTCAGATTCCCGCCAAAACGAATTTGCATTCAAAATCAAAATTATCTTCAACATTTCGCAATGTCATTTAGCCGATTACTCCATCTATAATTTATTTACGTGAAAGCAGTGATAAAACCTTCATCTGACAGTATTGTAAATAACAAACATGCAACGCAAATCATACATCAACACGTGCCGTATTGTTTATGTAGCAACAGCTTAGCAACAGTGCACTATTTTCTGTGCCGTTGCCTTCCGGCTAACAGAATGTAAAGATTTTTAACATACCGAAGCGCCGTGGTACATACGAGGCGGGATCCCCAAGAATGACGGGATTGGCCGAGCGTTCAAGATTGATCCTGGTTTTAGAACAAAACATTAAAAAAAGCAATTAAAAACTTGCAAAAATCACGAACAACCCACGCAAATCGTGAAAAGGATACTTATTGTTATCGTCGCAAACATTATCTAGACTAAAAAAAAAGAACCGCTTGATGACTGCGGCAACGCTTTTATTGTGTTTACCGACTCGAGATTCTCCTCGTTCATTTAACCTTTGAAGAAATTGTTCGAAAGAACATCAATCAAAAGAAAGAAATATAAAAATATGGATACCATCTTCAGGATGCTTAAAATGTTCGTACTGTTAATATTTTAAATATTGAGTTCTGCTCAACCATGGGCTAGAGGGCATAAACGGTAGCAAGCACTTTTCACTACCGTTCATGAACAGTTTCAATCAAACCAAGACTGCAATATTTTTTGTATTTATCGCGTTGGACTATATCAAAATGTGTTACCTTTTTTGACATGTGTGAGTGGAAAGTGCTTGCTACCGTTCACGCCATCTAGCCCCGGGTTGAGCAGAACTCAATATTTATAATGCTAATAGTTCAGAAATTTGAGCCATCCCGAAGATGGTATGCATACGACGGTGAACACGGAACCTTCAGTGCGGTATTTTGATGCCATTCCAAACGCGTTGCCTTAAACGAGAAAACAATGGGCGAAATAAATAAAATGGAATTTAGCTGGGAGCAGAGGTTATGAAGCCTGCGTATCACAGGTAAAAGTCAAAAGACTAAATTAAAAAGCAGGCAACATATCGTGAGAGTGATTAAACAATACTCAAAACCTTTAAATGCTGGAGTAGTGGAACCACCCATTCGAAATTCAAGTAAGAAACCAAAAGTATTTGAGAATGTACCACCGATATCTATAAATATCGGGCTCGGCGAACTCCAAAGATCGGAAAGAATAACAGTTCTGATTGCAAGCAAGGGGAGACGTTTTACCGCCGCAACACTGCACGGGCAACGCCACTGTGATATATATAAACAAAATATGAAAGGAAAAATATGGATATCTGTCGAACACGACAAATACAACAAATATTGCAGTCTCGATTTGACTGAGACTGTTCATGAACGGTAGTGGAAAGGGCTTGCTACCGTTCACGTCCTCAAGCCCCGGGTTGAGCAGAACTTAATATTTAAAATGCCAACGTCTATGCCAAAATCCAATGTCTACGTCTTCCTGGCCACTCACACACGTCAATATATTCATTCGGATATTTATAGATCGCTGAGCCCGATGTGTATATACTAATATAGGTGATACATTCTCAACTACTTTTGTGTTCTTAATTTAATTTCGAATAAATGGTTCCAATACTCCAGCCTTTAAAGTTCTGAGTATTGTTAAATCGCCCTTAGGAAATGTTGTCTGCTTTTTAATTTAGTATTGTGACTGTTGCTTTTGGTACACAAGCTTCCTAAACTCTTCCCCCAAATAGGTTCCATTTTGTTTATTTCGCCCATTGTTTTCTCGTTTAGTGCAAAGTATTTTCTTAGAGGCTGGGACCTGGCTGGCTTAAACAGATGTAACTGATCTTCCTAGGGGTGATTAATAATTAGTTATTTTTATAAATAAATTTAGGAGTGTGAAGTATATTTTATATTGCTATTAAAGCTACAGAGTCCCTATATCAATCGATTTCTTCTTTGTAGGCGTGTCTTTATTTGTAACTTCATGTTCACCAGCTCATGTCGAAATCGGGTATTTAAGCGAGCAAATATAGCAAAGGAAATCATTTACTGTATATACATCGACCAGTGTACATCGTACCTATACACAGGTAACAGTAATTTTTACAACAAAAAAAGTTAGCTTCTTTCGGGGCTCGAACACACGACCATCTAATTTCAAGTCCTGTGCTCCATCCACTGAACTACAACGCTACTTGAGAAAATAGTATACTAACTACCAGATATCATGAGGCAAAATAACTTGACATATTTGAAAGAGACTAATGATGGATCAATAAATATGCAGTCCATATTGTCGCACGTGTAAATTAACATTGCCTGGTGTAATACTGTGTGAGTTTTTGTGCGCGCTCTTGTTATGACATAATGCCTATTCAGTGTTAAAAATGCTACAAAATACCAATAAATAGCAGTGGTCTAGAGGTTCAGCGTACATCTTTCAAATCTTACAAGTGCAAGGCTGTGGTTCAAATCCCGTTCCGGGCAACTATTTTTTTATCACATATATTCTGGAGCCGTATATTTATCGATGTTACCTGTACGGAGGCTAAATACGTATCGATTTCTCCTTATATACCGATTTTTGGGGTGTTCGTCGATTTGAAACTACTTTACACGTGACTCATTCATATTCATGAGTTATTATCAGTTAAAATAGGGACTGTGCAGCTTTAAAGTCTGGAACTCCTTACCTGATAGTATGACAAGGACAAGAAATATTAAAATGTTTTAAATCGTCTTCTAAGAAACACATTTTGGTGAGTAGTAAAACTGATGAATGAAAAGGATTCAGATTTTAAAAGCTTCAGTTTGTTTTATAGACTAGACCGACTTCTGTAAAAAAACAAATCATCATTAAAAAATAGCAGCAGTTTTTAGTAGAAGTGGTATCTTGGTGTTTTCATATTAATATTGGTATGCTGAGTTCGATTAAGGTGGAATCCAAAAGTAGAGTAAAATTCCAACAGGAAAAGTAGCATTCAAGGACGACAGTCAACTACAAACACACACAGAAACAGAGAACAACTTTAAAGATGAAAAACAGCAAGATAGGACATCTCAAACACAAAAGTGTTGACAATAGGACAATAGGACTACCGCCTTGGAACGATCAGTGGCAAAGAAAAGCCGCTGGGGGTTTAAACCAGGTTCTAGGTTCACCAGACCTTAATCTTCTTACCCTATTATCATCCCAAAAAACGGGACAATGTCATTAAAGATATCCCCGCCAGGTTGTAATCTCTAACAAACAAGGAAGCATTAATAGGCAATATAAGTAAAGCATATAAATGATCATGTATATATAATTGACTTTATTTACACATATTTTTCATAGGAATAATATTCAAAGATGAATTTTGACAGGAAATCCATTTTTTTTACATTACAATTTATTTGAATAAGCTTCCTGGGAATTTTCGGAATATGACATTAAAATAAACATTTCACATCAATTATCCTTTACAAATATAATACAAATCCTAGTTTTACCTGAAGTAGAATGGTCATTTCTAGGACATTTTTTTATTATTTAATTTTGGAAAGTTTTTTTAAAAAAATATGGTTCGCATTGTTTAGTTCGCATTGTTTATCGTTATTCGACTTGTACGTTTCGGTTCATATGGATGGCAGGAGCTATACAGTACTGGTTCACGGCATGGGTTTTACAGTACTGGTTCATGGCAGGAGCTAAACAGCACTGGTACATGGCAGGAGCTATACAGTACTGGTTCATGGCAGGAGCTATACAGTACTGGTTCACGGCATAGGGCTATACAGTACTGGTTCATGGCAGGAGCTATACAGCACTGGTTCATGGCAGGAGCTATACAGTAATGGTTCATGTCAGGAGCTATACAGTACTGGTTCACGGCATGGGCTATACAGCACTGGTTCATGGCAGGAGCTATACAGCATTGGTTCACGGCAGGGGCCATACAGTAATGGTTCATGGCAGGAGCTATACATCACTGGTTCATGGCAGGAGCTATACAGTACTGGTTCGTGGAAGGAGCTATACAGAACTGGTTCATGACAGGGGCTATACAGTACTGGTTCATGATGGGGGCTATACAGTACTGGTTCATGACGGGGGCTATACAGCACTGGTTCATGATGGGGCTATACAGTACTGGTCCATGGCGGGAGCTATACAGCACTGGTTCATGACAGGGTCTATACAGTACTGTTCATTGCAGGAGCTATACAGTTCTGTTCATGGCAGGATCTATACAGCACTGGTTCATGGTAGGAGCTATACAGCACTGGTTAATGGCAGGAGCTATACAGCACTGGTTCGTGGAGGGAGTTATACAGTACTGTTCATGGCAGGAGCTATACAGCACTGGCTCATGACAGGGGCTATACAGTAATGGTTAATGATGGGGGCTATACAGTACTGGTTCATGGCAGGAGCTATACAGCACTGGTTCATGACAGGATATATACAGTACTGGTTCATGGTAGGAGCTATACAGTACTGGTTCATGGCAGGAGCTATACAGCACTGGTTCGTGGAAGGAGTTATACAGTACTGTTCATGGCAGGAGCTATACAGTACTGTTCATGGCAGGAGCTATACAGTACTGTTCATGGCAGGAGCTATACAGTACTGGTTCATGATGGGAGCTATACAGTACTGGTTCATGATGGGGAGCTATACAGTACTGTTCATGGCAGGAGCTATACAGTACTGGTTCGTGGCAGGAGCTATACAGTACTGTTCATGGCAGGAGCTATATAGTACTGGTTCATGGCAGGAGCTATACAGTACTGGTTCATGGCAGGAGCTAAACAGTACCGTTCATGGCAGGAGCTATACAGCACTGGTTCATGGCAGGAGCTATACAGTACTGTTCATGGCAGGAGCTATACAGTACTGGTACTGGTTCATGGCAGGAGCTATACAGTACTGTTCATGGCAGGAGCTATACAGCACTGGTTCATGGCAGGAGCTATACAGTACTGTTCATGGCAGGAGCTATACAGTACTGGAGCTATACAGTACTGTTCATGGCAGGAGCTATACAGTACTGTTCATGACAGGAGCTATACAGTACTGGTTCATGGCAGGAGCTATACAGCACTGGAGCTATACAGTACTGATTCTCCTCAGGAAAAATGGTATTAAGAACATTATTCAATTGTAGGTTAATGTGTGTGTACTCTTTCAATTACAGAAACACCAGTCAGGGAACGCAAACACGTTGATAGACCTAAGGGTTCGGCTCACTTTTCTGCCGTAGTTTGACGCAAAATAGTCTCATTAACAGCACGTGACCCGTTTAATTGAAATTTACATGAAATTATAAAAACACCAACGAATAGCTAGAAACGGTATACAAAATGCTAAAATTTTAAAATGTAATGTGTTATATAATGTTCTTTGGCGTAGTTGTAAAATAAACGGTCTCAAAGCTCTTTGGCTCCGGTTTTTTCGATTAACGTGGAACGTTTGCAAAATGTGATGTCTTGAATGATCCTCACCATCAGAGATCCAGCAGTACATGAAAATGGACGTTGTGGAACGTTTGTTTCGAGCCTGAATCGTGTCAAATAACGACTTCCAAATAAAATATTATTTACCCAAACATTTTTAATTGTTTGAAAAAGTTATTTTAACATATCGCCCAAATAAAAAATCGAACAAGCACGCCTCTTATGATAGAGTTGATGTTGTAGACGGCAGGGAGTACGTTATAGGGAGGAGAAACGGGTTCATAAACGCTCTAGTTTATCGATTTATGTTGTCGCGCTAGAACGCCGCCATTTACTATTTTATCGATACAGGTAAATCGATCGTAAGCGCGTTACATTTGAAACGTTAAAATTTCAGCCAACATCTCAAATTAGGCAGTTTTTACAGCCCCATTTTACGGCTTTCTGTTATAATCAACATCACGAAATTACATTCTTGACAAAAATAAATATGTCTACTATTCACTTTTTGTTATTATTAATGCCTAATATAACCCATACTTCGTATCTCGTTTGCAATAGCTCCACACCATTTTTAAATCTATAAAATTAAAAATTTAGCTGATATCTCAAAAGGCACATTTTCATCATCTCTTTTTAGGCTTTGTCTTAAAATCACCACCATGAAATTACCTTCTTGACAAAGATAAATATGTTTACTATTCACTTTTTGTTATTATTAATGCCTAAATAACCCGTAGTCTCGTATCTCGTTTGCAATAGCTATACACTGTCACCATTTTTTATTTGGCGCTGAGTGGCGCCATCTTTGTTACACGGAACCGTGTGGTAAAATGTGCTTTTAAACATGCAAACAAATACACGCTCTGTATCAGAGGACACGATGAGAATAAATAATACTTATGTTTACATTTAGCACCTTTATTGAGTTTGTAAGTGTAATAATTTATAAGAATTTGCTGTTTTTCACACACTCGTGAAACAACCGGAAGTAGTCATTTTCACGGAGTAGTGAAACACATGCGCGACAACATAAATCGGCAAAACGAGCCCGTTTCTCCTCCCTATAACGTACTCCCTGTAGACGGCTTAAACAAATTACCCCATATTGTGCCCCCAGGCAAAAGTCGGCCCTTTTGATAGAAGAGGTCGATCGTGATTTATTTTATGTCCTTTTGACGTGGAATAAAGCGCTGTTGGTCGTAGAAATAATACTTATATCATGATATAAGAAGGAGTATAAACAAAATATCGTGTAAGTAGTATGTTTTATTTAGTTATTTCAGTAACACTGACACTGTACAGGTCGCGTTAGAACAGCTGTTAATTTCCAAACTTGCTTGGAAAACGGAAATCAGAAACAACCCATTCTGTTTTTATTTTCACTTTCATTTTGGTAGAAGGACGTCTGCCGTTAACATTTTTGAGTTAATACTATGTCTATTCTGAACAATTGACTCATAGAATGTTTAAGTCCGAAAGAAACTTTTAAAAATTCGGTTGTTCGTCTTCGTCGTGTCAAGAGAATGTCGAAAAGCGGAAGTTATTCGATTTTTCATGAAAATCTTAATGAAAACTGAATAAATGCATTTAATGGTTCAATATTTCAGGTTGTAATCATTATTTGAGCTTTGTTTTGTACATCAATCAATGCATTTTTCACCTTAGTTCTATTTATTTGAAGTAAATAAAATGTTCGTGTGTCAATAATCTCACCAGTTATGCGGAAGCATCTCAAAGTTAATACACAACTCTGTGTGTGTATTCTGAAGGGTATGCATAGATCCGCTCTGTCAATCAAACATATATCTGACCATGCCAGATGACCAATTAAAATCACATGAGGTATTTATCCCGTTACATAAGCACATGCTGTCCCACAAACAAACATTTTATAGCATAGAACATATGGTAATGTTCGTGGCCAAAATTTAGCTTGGACAATGGCGGGTGGGGTTTATCGATTTGTACAGATCTATGTATTTAGGCCTATTTAGACTTGCTTTAAACATATGTATATACAAGTGTGCAGGGACACCACGGATCCACCGGTCTAGTAGTTGCGTTAAATCACTTGACCTGCTCAAAATTTACTCAACAGAAAATACTATTATTTTGATTAGAGTTTCGGTTTCTTTTCATGAGTTTTAAATGCATGTTGAAGGTATCTCCAAGGTTTTTTTTTTACCAGTTTTGGGGAAGGGGCCTTTTGGCCTAAATTGGGGGAAAAATCCATGAATGGGGAATGAAATTTCCAGAGGTAAGATTAATAAATGGGGAAAACTGTATGATTTTAAAAGAAATTTTGGTGGAGAAGGGGCCTTATACAAGCTGCTGACTGTCGCAAGATGACCCTAGTGGTTGGGGCTAACTCAAGAAAGAATCAATAACGGTGAATGCATTTACATAAGTTTAATGCAACTTTTAAAATATGTTAAATATATATACAATTATCAAAAAAAGAAGCGAATACACAGATGAAATATGAAAACACTGTTCTCATGAACGTTTAAGACGTTCTTAGTATTGTCACAAATACTGAATGAGTCGACTGACTATAAATGACCCTAAAATGTTGTTAAAGTTATAACAATGTTGATGTTCACACGAATTATGATCTAGCGCGATAACTGTGATGCGCGAGAGCTCATGAATATGATGATGTGTGAATCCAATGGGTGTTTGTCATCAAATGCCTTCACTAAGGGTTGATGACGCGATATAATGATGATTAACCTCCACTGAGGTTGTGGATATATACGTTGATTTTAGTGTCGAATCACCTAAAGGGCTTACACACCCTAAAGGCTTAGCTCCACTCCGGGAGGCTTATCTGCACCGGACGGTTTATCTGCACCGGACGGGCTAGGCTGTAATAATACATATGTTTTAGATGTCGGTTCATAAACACACCAATCTTATATAATTAACAAATCATTATCTAATCAATATATACAAGCCACTCTCTAATTATGATGAGTAGCAATGGATGTATATTCTACAACGCCATGTATACGCGTCGAACATTTATACTAGTCACTCATCTCATTGTTAACTAATGCACCTATCAAATTAATATTGTTTTACAATTAATGATCAATTACAGTAATTACATCTAATGAAGTAACTTCAAAATCATATGCTAGTCTCAAATTAATGTTTGAGAAACATAAAAGCTAACCGGATGTCGTACCTTCTCCAACAAAGATGGCGCGCCCACTGAATACAAATGTACGATTAAAGTTCATAAAATAAATACTGACCACATATTGCCTGTGAATTTCGCCGGTTCCAACCTCTGCTCAAACAAAGTAACTTTCAATCAATCCCGGCCAAGACTTGAGAACAATGCATTTTATAACCGACGTTCCGCCCAAAACCTTATTTCCCACATTCATTCCGTGTTACACGTGGGTAAATCTGCAGTATTAAATTCTAAACGAAAGGACACTTACACAATTTTGCCTTTTGGAGAGATACACCTATACTCTTACATGCATTAGCACAAAACTCAACTTATTAAACGTCACTTCCGGACGCCCTCTTAAAATTGCACACTTTTCCGTGTTACCTGAATATTACGGAATTCCGTTAGGGCCATCACCTTTCAATGTGTTGATCTGAAACGCGATACTCGATAGTACGATGATGAAAATGCGAAATCACGAATCTACGATAACGAAAACGCGATAACACGATGATGATAACGCGATACTACGATAACGAAAACGCGATAATACGATAGTACGATGATGATAATGCGATATACTATCGTGTTTTCACCATCGTACTGTCGCGTTTTCACCATCGTAATATCGTGATATCGCGTTTTCGTTATCGTAGTATCATGATTTCGCAATTTCATTATCGTACTATCGCGTTATCATCATCGTACTATCGCGTTATCATCATCGTACTATCGCGTTATCATCATCGTACTATCGCCTTCCGGTGCGCATGCGCATATAAGAATTTCCCCTCCATGTGACAGTGATATTTCCAAAGGATATCAATGCTAATTAAATGAGTCTAACTGAATTTATATATTCTAAGTGAGTTTAGCTAACGCTAGCTAGAGTCTTCCTTTTCAAAAACTTGCTTTGATAATATTGTCACCGACAAACTGAAACGACAAATGTAATAAGTTCTATTTTAAGTTGAGCTGAGCGCTCAAACTTGATAGATTGTATTTGTTTCAAATGGTTCAAACAGATAAGCAAATAAAGTATATTTGTTATTTTATATGTAATATATATAGTTTGTATACAGTCAATATTTGATATAACCACGATATATACGTATATATTTTTAAATGAAATAAAGATATGCCCATTACACATGGTTGCGTAATTCTAATTATATCCATTAAAATAAAAAGACAGAATTGATATGATATTATTTTTGCCTAAAATTAAAAGTTACAAAATGTCAAATTTTAAATGGTATTATACCATCAAATGCGCAACTGAGACTTACTATACATACAAAGACATGACAGTAGATGGACTAGAGACAGTTTTTATTCTCGCCGTGAAGTATTGGACTCCTAGGCGAAAGTAGAATATAATTTGAGAGGTTAGCGACACATAACATTGCGGCAATTGTTGATATTAAAGTCAATGCAGTTGTCGTATGATACCGGCATTAAGTTGGTTCATATATCAAAAACAAAATGAGTTTGTATAAACTCGTACATTTGTACTGCTGTACTTGAAGGTCTTCTATTTTTGAGCATGCACATGCGCACCGGAAGGCGATGGTGCGATAATGATAACGCGATAGTACGATGGTGATAACGCGATAGTACGATGATGATAACGCGATAGTACGATGATGATAACGCGATAGTACGATAATGATAACGAGATAGTACGATAATGAAATTGCGAAATCACGATACTACGATAACGAAAACGCGATATCACGATATTACGATGGTGAAAACGCGACAGTACGATGGTGAAAACACGATAGTATATCGCATTATCATCATCGTACTATCGTATTATCGCGTTTTCGTTGTCGTAGTATCGCGTTATCATCATCGTGTTATCGCGTTTTCGTTATCGTAGTTTCGTGATTTCGCGTTTTCATCATCGTACTATCGAGTATCGCGTTTCAGATCAACACATTGAAAGGCGATGGCCCTAACGGAATTCCGTAGAATATATCATGGACATTGTGAATTAGTTTCAACTGAACAATGGAGACAGGTGCTTACAAGAGCTGTGTACGACCAATACGCTCTACTCGTGATTATTTTGTGACACTGACAAGAAGGGTAAAATGGTCCTGCTCCACATTTCTTATGTATGCAAGGTTATCCAAGCATATAAAACCATATTGATCAAGACTGTTTTAAAAAAAATCTTATTTGAACACTTTTTATTACTAGCCCATCAGACTACCCAGACACAAACATTTGGTAGCCCGGCAGCATTTTACTAGCCTCAGGCTACCAAACTAGTGCTAATTTTGAGTTGTGGTAGACCGTACAAAAAAAGAGAGATGTTTTGACCTTATTTTCACAAGTACGCCATATAATAATCCCAAAATATCGTTGTTTATATTAAATATCTTCTTTTTTTATGACACATTTTAAAAAAACATAACATTTGATATAGGGATATGCTTTTCATTATAATTCCCTATGACGACAACATCCCCCCCCCACCCCCCTCCCCCCCCCCCCCCCCCCCCACTCGTATAAAGGGCTGGTAAGGTCAGAAAAGACTCAGAGGTTTGCGATTCCTGTATCCTTCCCATCTCTCTGCGGCACCCCCCCCCCCTCGTATAAAGGGCTGGTAAGGTCAGAAAAGACTCAGAGGTTTGCGATTCCTGTATCCTTCCCATCTCTCTGCGGCAGCTCTAAATAACCGATACCGGTTGATGAGCCGTTTAACAACATGCCATATTTTAAAGTAGCTATCCCGCCAACAGCAGCCAAATTTTACAACATATGTACACCGTTTCTAAACCTACTGATGGCAAGGTATATATATAACTTACGTATTTTGAGAATCCAAACTCTATAGACAAAATATAAACGGACTTAACCAGCCAGGCCAAACCCCGGAACTGGAGCGTCGAATTAAGAGTTACCAACTCATAATTCATTTTACGCATATTCAGTCACGGGTATTTGAAGAACTCTTTAATAAAACTACATTTTAATCGGCACATGTACATAGTTATATGACCTGGACAGAGTTTTGATAAACGGTTTTGTAAAGTAACTTTGCCGTTATTTGGTGGGTTAGTTTCTTTAAGCTATTTTTCATTAGGACAAAAACAAGAAGGTCTGACTGTTTCTGGTCTTGTTCCCCAAAAAAATAGGGTAGGTAGGTAGGATTTATTTTTTAGAATTATTCCTTACTGTACTAAATTCACATCAAGATCAACAAAAGCATGTTTATTGAACATAATGGGTGGTCCACTCAGTTTTATAGTGACTATAAAACTGACACTTACACACCTGAAAACACTTGAACATTCTAAAAAAATAGGGACCATCGGAAGACCAGAAACATTTCTTTTTGTTTTGCCTTACTGTATATTATGTTAGTAATGTCCAGGAAACATGTTCTTGATATAAATGTGGTACTGTACTGAATGGAAGAATAAAAACTAACTTACCTACCTATATATTTGTTAAATATAATAGGAGGCTCTGCATTGTTCTTTGGCATTATATGTGCACAGACCAAATATTGATTTTTTTTGTAATTATGTATGTGAAATATGCAATTAGATTATTAAGTAAAAAAATGATACTGGATTAATAAATTAAGGTGAAACTTTCAAGCTTGAAAACTAATTCATTGTTGCGTTGTGTCCCTTTAAGTGTTACCTAAACATTCTTTTTTTCCAGTTATTGCTGTAGGATGAGAACAAGACTGAAGATGTCAGTCGGCTCGATGGAAGTATATATATATTTCCAGACTGTAGCGCCATTCTTGCAGCTTTATAGATGTAAGTCCAAAATTATACTCTTCATCCCAACTGCTGTCAGTAATTTAAAAAGATTTCATTTTCTGTACTGGTATCTAATTATCTGTCATCGATGTTAAGCGTAAAAACATTAATCCTGACTATAAACATCTAGTATTTAACTCTAATATAATCTCATGATACCAACATTTACTTTCGTTTTTTTCACAAGTCACACATCTACCCTTTAGTTTTGCCAGTCAGAGAGAAGGTTACCGTACTTGACAAACGTTCGTGTTTGCACATTTTATTGTTGGCCTAAATAGAATTGGAATATCCTAGTGTAAAGAAGAGGATCTAAAAAAATATATATTACTTTTTAAATTATGTTTATTGGATATGTTTAGACTATGCAGACATCGCTCACTGCAGAGGGAATAACCTAGTGTATAGAAGAGGATCTAAAAATATAATATTACTTTTTAAATTCTGTTTATTGGATATTTCTAGACTATGCAGACATCGCTCAGTTTTGAGCGTGCAAAATGTCGATCAAGAGATGGACATCTGTTATAACATATTTATAGAACCTCTATCAGGTTAAACATTCTCTTAAAGGGGTTGATGCTCGAGATTTTTTTAAAAGGTCATTGAAAAACTTGAAAAAAATGAAAGAATGAACAAATGTCGTGAAAAATAAAGAGATACGACCTATAGAAAATTTGCAAAGAAAAATAAATGGAGGTGGCCCAGCGTGTGTGTTTTTTGAGAATGGTACCAGTACCCATTCAATTGGGAAAATTGGCGTTGTTTTGTCTTAAATTGGGAATTTTCCACAATCAAACAAAATAAATATTGTATGCTTAAATACTTTGTAAACACATTACCATAATGTTTTCAACTGGGATGGTACCGTACGTATAAGCGTTTATTTATCCTCGCTGTATTGCACTAAGCATGTTAGCAGCAGACCTCGGTTTAAAGTCTCATCCGAAGGACTGGTAAGGTAGGAAATACTTTTCTGAAATATTTCGATAATTAACTGGCTGGGATTGAACGCACGATCCCTGGGTTACTAAGCCGCAATGCTAACCATTACACCACGGCGCTACCTAAGGGATGGTACCGTTTTTTGGTAACACTTATAAGGAAAAAAAAGGAGATGAATTTATATAAGCTTTGATAAGCTTGTTTTCAGATCCTTACTATTATAATGTGTATATAATATATGTGAACATTATGAAATAAATATTGTTTAAACCAAGGAAAAAACAACACTGCGGCCATCTTGGAATGATGACATCATCGCGCCTTTTTACCACATATGGCATATTGACAAAATGTATTTTAAAGCAAGGAAAACCACTGCAAATGAAAACTAACCCCACAATGTATACATTTTAGATGTTTATATATATAATTTTAATCAAGTTGCACTTTTGCAGTGATTTTCTTTGCTTTAAAGGAACATGTTTGTATCTGTTAGCTTATAAAAACACACACTAATTACGTTCACAAACATTACACACTAAACATTATTGAATGTTTACTAATTAAAAGCAAGATTGACGGAATTCAATCGCGGTATACAAAAAGAAGTAGCGCTTCGGGTGTTTGAACTCGCAGCCCAAATTAAAATTACACTCGCGGGTAATAATAGTGAGCGTGCAATAGTCGACGTCGCTTCCAACTGAGCTAAACGGTAAATAATGTCGGTCCCACATTATTTACAAATAATTATTAAAACTCTTTTTTTTTTCAAACTCACGAATGTATTACTATAGATTTTTTTGGGTCCATGCTCATGTTTTCATGTATACATTTCACTGAATAAAAATCTGACAGTTATTTGGTTATGCTCAATATCTACTTACTTACGGACAGTGTCCCTTTAAAAGATACTTTGTCAATATGCCATATATGGTAAAAAGGCGCGATGACGTCATCGTTCCAAGATGGTCACCTCCATTTATGTTTCTTTGCAAATTTTCAATAGGTCATATCTTCTCTAACTTTCATTGTATTTTGATAATTCTTTCAGATTTTTTGAAGTTTTTCAGTGCCCCTTTAAAATAAATCTTGTTTGAAAATAGTTCAGCAACCCCTTTAAACAGGTGAAAATAAAGCATTAAACTTCTTGAGCGTACTTGTTTTGTGATTCAAGTGATCTAGCAAATACATTTTAAAACAATATACTCTAGTTATTATAGATTTTAAGGTCAAACAAATTCTAACAGAAATTTATTTTTTTTTCAACCGAAAGGTCCTATGTTACACATTCACAGAAAAAAAGTCCGGGAAAATCGCAACGGTACATTTTGAGAATTCATCAATTTTAATACAAAAATGCAATGACCCCATGAGCACACCGTAGATGATTTTCTTCAAGTGACACGCTAGTCGATATGACGTAACGACTATGACGTAGCGACATCAACAATGTCAGGAACCGGATATTCAAGTTTGTCTTTACGATATTCTGACGAAACCCAGCAATAAATTACAAGGTAAGTAAACAATGGGTCCTGTGATAGACTTAAATACTATATGTATGAATGTTTTTGATCAATTGTGTGTATACATTGTGAATTCGGCTTTCTTTAGCAGCCGATGCTTTATTGTGTCACCAGTTTTCGTGGAATCATACTCGGTTAAAATACATAGTTTCAATAGTTTATATGCATACATTTTATGTTTAATTAATAATATACATAATTTGAATTTATTTACAAGATGTTTAGCAAATAAAAAATATTTGAATTATGTCTATTTTTTAATCTACTGAAAGAAAATTATATATAAATTTGCTATTTTTTTCTCCTTACAAATTGTGCATTTACTTTACGAAAACAACATATTTAAATGATTTAAACATAACTTTAAGACACTCAATCGATATATATTGAATAAATATGTGGGTGAGTTCGTGAACTTTGAGAATAGAACCATTTGGTTTCAGCTTTCTACAGTACTTTAAAACTTAACGTTTACTTTAATATATGGTTTTCGATGTCTGAAATGTTATTAGCATTTATTGTAGAAGATGATGTTTTTGTTCTGACTAAATCAATTTGGTACATACATTTCCAGAGGAAAAACGGGAAATGAGGTAAAGCGTTACATAAAATCAAAATTGATGTTTGCGCATACTTCATTTATACAATATGGAGTAAATATTCAAGGTCTCACAACACAGTACACTTTTACTATTTTGGCATATATGAATAAAGTTTACTGGGCCAATTCGAACCTAAAGTTTCCAAGCTAAAATTCACTTATTTATGAAACATAGTCATTTGCCCACACAAAAATGTACAAAATATGGTACGTTGACCAGGTTGGTTTTTTTTTAATTGGAGTGGTGGCATCCTTTGCACCATTTTGGGCTTTTACTCCAGAGTTTGTACCAGAATTCCTACACTGCTTCAACCCCCATAAAACTGTCATATTCTGGTGCCAGTGTCGTCTAATAGCTGTACATCCAATTTCAGACTGTGTTCATCTTACCTGCAACAGCAATACATATATCTGTCAGAAATTATTAAAAATATTTAAAACCGAACAACACACTACTACTTTTTATGGCGCAAGTTTTATCCAACCGTGGCTTTCAAGGGAGCTAACTGTGTAGTGAAACCTTCAAGGGGGGTTCATGTGTGTGCGCGTCTTCAAAATCATAACCACAACAACTATAGACAACTATCTAACACAAAGAAATATTTACCGGTACTTTTGTCATAGATTATATGAGTTTATGGCTCAAAATACAACATGCATCAGTTCGCTTCACGCCATATTCATGGCGTGAAAAAATCATGGATTTTAATCTGTATCGAGAATAGAAAATATTGAGTAACTTTTGTGTTCTAAGAAATTTTGTTCTTAAATTTTGTAGGATTTGTGTTGGATATGTATATAATCTAAAAGAAGTGTGCTGTTTGTGTTGCAGGCAGTGTTACTTAATTTATTAATGGTTTACCTATGCCCATACATGTTTTTTTGTTGTTTTTTTGATTTTTTTATTATTTAATGATTTGTTTTCAAACAGAAGTAGTGGTGAGACTTCTTTTCTAATTCAAAAATAGTTTATTATATTACCTGTCATACAGTGCCATTAAAGGCCATTAAAGTGGCTGTCAACACAGGGCATGGCTCCAATAAAACAAGCCCTACCTGCATTCAACTGTCAAATTGGCATCTTCTACCAACTTCCTGTATAAAAAGATAAAATGGGCTTTACTTAGCACATGTTTACAATATTGATAACAATGTCACTATTCCTATTTGAAAAATCCTGTTGTACAAATCGAAATGTAGAGAGAAAAATCAGAAAATAAACACAACAGTAATTAAAAGGGGGAATAACTACATAAAACCAGCAGGGGAGATAACTCGGAAACACCCAATGACACCACAACTTGCGAAAAACAGAAAAACAATCGAAAACCACCCGGCATGCAGTTTAGTCAGAAATTATCACAATACAGATTGAAATTTGCGTACTTTTTAAAACATATATTAGCACAGTTTTATTTCTTTGTGCAAAATAAAATTTATAATCAGAATTAAGAACCGAAAAGAATTATAACGCCATTTTTTAACTTACGTTAAAAGAGACGATAAAGAATGTAACGGTACATTAACATTTTGTCTGTATTTTTTCCCCTATAAATAAACAGACATACAATATATTGGATGTTTTTTATTTGACATGACGCGAAATTTGTATGAAATGCGCCTGAAAAATATTACGAGAGAACAAATTGCTTGCGTACTAATGGAATACAAAAAATAAGATGAATACGCTAAAATCTGGAGCACCTCATTCACCTCATAATTTTAAATGCATCTTACATGTGCCAAAGGTGCATGGGCATTTTCTAGTCTTCTTTTGAAGGAAATGGCTAAGAAGATCTGCAGTTATATCATGTCTCTTTGCGCACACTGTGATATGAGAAAATGTCCTACATGTATGTACACAATTTACTAACGTGTATTAATATTTAGATTTAACTACTACACAGTCTTAAAACAGTCATGCTTTTAAAAAAAAACTTAATGCATTATTTGTTTTAGGTGATCAATTAACGGTTTCTCCGGGTCAGTTTGTGCACCAAGAATGCAGACGCATGTATAGTCACCCCGATTATATAAAGAATCAAGCTTCAGAACTTCCAAAGAATGAAGTAGTAGCTGCAAGGACAAGACGCTCTCATACAGACAGTTTTAACTTTGATTCAAACTGTCTGTTTTGTGAAACTGGAGCAAAATACTGTGAGAAGAAAAGAGGCAATGACATTTACCCTGTTAGGACACTGGAATTTCAAAATATCATCAGAGAAATATGCAAACGCAGAAGTGATGAATGGGCTGAACAAATTGTAGGTCGACTTGAATATGCTCAAGATCTCCCAGCTGTTGAGGCAATATACCATCAGTCATGCAGTTCAAATTTTAGGACTGGATACCAGATTCCCAAGCAATATGAACTGTCAGAGGGAGCATCGGAATCTACACCGTGGAGGTTTTCCAGGAATGAATCATCGGAATCTACACCAAAACGGAAAACATCGGAATCTACCTCAAAACGGAAAGCGGGGAGGCCTTCCAAGATTTCAGTTGAGGATGCATTTTTAGAAGTCGTGAAATACTTTAAAAGCAATCCTGAAAGTCAATTAAAAGTGACTGATCTTGTAGAGAGAATGGCACAGACTTGTGGACATGAAGCATTTAGTGTTGTTTATATGAAGACAAATCTGTTAGATTACTTTGGAAATGCCATAGTTATATCAAAAAACAACGGTAAGCATAATTTGTGACATTTTCAAGCAAAGCTAGTCTGATTTTGCACACGTTCTATCAAAGAAATGGGAAAAATGACAGATGCATCACCACTTTGGATCTAAATTCCTTATAGAGAGTCTACACAATCTTGGCTTATGTTGCTCTTACCAGGAAGTTCAACGTTTTGAAAGGAGTGCTGCCATAACACGCGGAACTGAAATGCAATCTAACGATAACAGTCGCATAGTATAATATGTTGCTGACAACGTTGACCACAACACAAGAATATTAGATGGCCATAACACGTTCCATGGAATGGGTATAATTGCAGCGATTACTCCGCCAATTATGTCCGTTGAACGTATACCAAGAACTCGCGCGACAAATGATGACCTTGTAGCTGTTGGCCAAATAAATATTAGTTATTACAAATAACAAAATTGTTACATGGAAAAGATGATTTTCAAAAAACTGACAGAACGCACGAATTACAAGGATCCAACAATTGGATGTGATTTTCTGATAACGCTTGCGAGACCATTATTGTTGAAAATTCCAAGTTGGTCTGGTATTATGCAGCTGGTTCAAGCTGGGCAGTATCCTGGAACTTCATCTATCGTTTTCCTTCTCATGATTGATTTGAACCCAAGCGACCTGTCGTGTATATATTCAACGTTAAAGTTTGTGAGCGCTGAATCAACCAAAATGAATGCCAGGCCCATTGTCACATTTGATCAACCGCTTTACTGGAACGAACTGAAGGTCAATGAACCAATTGATCGTGAACTGAAGTCGGTGATTGTGAGATTAGATGGATCCCACACATAAATGAGCTTCTTAGGGTGTATCGGTCATGTAATGCAAAATTCGGGTCTACAAGAGCTTCTGGAAAATGTATATGCACCAAATGCTGTTGGACACATGCTGACCGGAAAAGCCATTGCCCGAGCGATAAGTGGGCACTTTTTAGTTGATGATGCTTTGAATACAAGATTTTCCCAAATGTACAACTTATACCTACAAATGCGGACATTACACACGAAAGTGAAAATAGTGAAGACGACCAAACACTAGAGAAACTAGCTGTCAATGAGAACTCCGACACAACATATATAACTGAATCTGATGAAGTTATGGTGCTACCAGACATGTATCAGGAATTGGTATCAAAAGAAATTTCAGTTGAAGAAATATCTTCAAACGCAATTATCATAGGCATGCAGAAGAAATTTGAAGAAGGAAAACTATCCTTAGCTAAGTATAGGACAGCTGCACTGTGGATACAATACATGGACATGATATACATTTTGAAGGCATTTATAAAGGCAGAAAAAACTGGAAATTGGAGGCTACATTTAAAATCCATGCAACAAATGTTACCATGCTTTGCTGCAGCAGGACACAATTTGTATTTGAAGTCGAGCTACATCTACCTTCAACAAATGTCAGAACTTGCGCAATCAGCTCCAGATATCTGGCAAGCGTTTTGTAATGGCCATCATGTTCTTCGGAGAAGTGACCGTTATTGGGCCGGTCTGTCTACAGATTTAGTTATCGAACACGTTTTGATGAGGAGTGTAAAGTCTGTTGGAGGTATGACCAGAGGACGTGGAATGGATGAAGCTCAAAGAGCACAGTGGCTTCTTTCGATGCCTGCTTGTGCAGATGTAAATAAAGTGACCAGCATAAAGACGCACACAAATCAAGAGTGACTATAGATAATAAAGACAGAAATACATTCACGGCTTTTCTCAGAGAACGCAATCCCTTTACTGAAGAAAGTAATCTAAGAAATATAGAAACAGGTGCTGCTGCAGAGGTTAAGGTTAATGTTGATCAGGCAAGATTGGTTGGTCAGAAAGTGTTGGACTCGTTAGAAGGACATACAGTTATAGATTATAGCTTTAAGAGTCAAATCAAGCTGTAACAATGGGGGCCAAGACTACTTCCAAGATTGAAGGAGATGGCATTTACGTTGATGCACAACTTCTGTTTCAACGCTTTATGGCATTAGCAGACGATTCGTTGGATGATGCAGAAGACGTATTTCACTATGAATTAAGTAGCCATCCGTCATCGCTGTTCGATTCAGCAGGACTTTTAAGAGCGGCACAGAAACCGTTATTGGCCAGTGCAATCTGGGAACAAGGGAATTATGGAGTTGAGGCACTATCTGAACAAAACCTGAAATACGTCCTAGATGGTGGTTCTCTTGTTCAACGAATACCTTGGTCATATGGAACAACATTTCATTCTATTTGTGAACAGTACACAGCACTTGTAGAAAGGAATTATGAAAACGGAATAGTTGTTTTTGATGGTTATTCAAGTGGACCATCGACAAAGGATGCCACACACGACAGGCGAACAAAAGGGTTGAACTTTACACACATTAAGTTCAATGGAAACACCCCATTTAAAACCAAAATAGAGATATTCCTAACACACATTGAAAACAAGCAAAGTTTTATCAATTTGTTGGCTGTACATTTACAAGATAAGGGTCACCGAGTTATTCATGTAACAGGAGACGCTCACGTTCTCATAGCTCAGACAGCTGTATCATCAGCGGCAGAAACACCGACGGTTGTTGTTGGGGAGGATACGGATATTCTCGTTCTCCTATGTTATCATGCGGACACAAACCGACATAAACTATATTATACATCAGATACCAAGGTCGGTTTAAAGAAAAAGAAGATATGGGATATTCTAGCAACTAAACAAGTACTAGGGAAGAAACGCTGCTACCTCCTGCCCTTTGTGCATGGATTTACTGGTTGTGACACCACTTCGAGAATTTATGGAATTGAAAAAGTGTAACTCTGCGAAAGTTGGCATCTGATGACCATTTTAGACAACAGGCCGACATTTCTCTGAACGAGTCATCGCAAGACAGCGTTATTGCCTCAGGTGAGGAAGCGCTTATTTGCCTGTACAACGGTACACGATGTCAAGGTCTGGACAACTTACGATACATCAAATTCATAACAAAGGTACACACCAGTAAAACTGTGGTACAAGTACACACCTTACCTCCCACAAAGGCAGTACTTAAATTACAATATTTATTGATATTATATGTCTTTTCAAATGAATGTTTTTAAATGAAGACAATAGTAAGTTAGTTAGTTTATTACTTGAGTTTCTTCAACCAGTTTCCTTTATTAAATTGCTATGTGTTTAAGAGAAATGTTCTAAATAACCAGTCTGTTTATTTAATAGAAGCATAATGATATCTTTTGCGTTACTATATTTGCAGGAATTTGAAACCACTTGAATGGGGTTGGAGTATCAGTTCCCACGGCAGACTGAGTCCGATAAAGACACTACTCCCAGCTGCACCACATAGACTCTTAGAGAGTATACGTTGCAACTGCAGGGTTAATTGCGAAACAAAACGGTGCAACCGCAAGAAACATGGACTGCAGTGTTCAGTTGCCTGTGGAAATTGCCATGGCCTGAGCTGTAGTCACTCCGCAGACATCACAGAAGAAGACATGTTGGAGATATAAACTATATTCGAATGTTTCTTCACACGCGGGCACAATGGGATGAACCACCGACTTTTCACAGTCCTAATGGATAGCTTCCTCACATAAAGATTCCTGGTCATACGAGGGCTCGAATACACATCGGATAAGGGCAAGTGATTGCAAGGCAAGAACTCTACTCGGCCAAGGATGTCCCATAATTAACCTATGTTAGAGATACGCACTTCAGAAAAGAGCATAATAACTATTTCATTTATAGTTGTATCAAACATGATACTTATAGTTTATATGGGTCTATCAACGTGCATTATCTATGCATGCATTATCGTAGAATACTGAACAACGTAAACGCGACAATTTGCAGTATGCAATTAACCATTGTATCACTTAAATTATGTTTTTAAATTCTCGTAACTAACTTGTTGTCAAACTGAAAATACTTTTTATTTTAAATTAAATGTTAGTGTCTTATCAATCTCTGATATCGTGATTCACATGCAGATGGGTTTCCTCACCACTTTAAAATCAATGTAATATGCTGCAATGATGTTTTATAAAATCATTCCCGTTATTAATTTTCCTACTTATTTAGCTTATAGACATGTACTACAACTGTATTACAGAAGTCAACGATTTTATTCATTTTTTTCAACATTATGTCCCAAAATCGCACAATGTCAGAATTTTTACATCAATTTATGATGTAATAAAACTTGTGTAATTATGATTGTGCATCATTCTATCACTTCAATCAGATTAGTTATGTTCAAATGACGCCTTAAAAACATATTCCTGTTTTCAGCGATTTATTTATGAAAAACACATTTTAAGACCAAACAATTAAAGTCTTATAGATCATCACATGCTTGAGGACTTGTTTCTGGCACACCTTTGAATCTTTCTCTGTGCAAAATCGTAAAAAAATGAGCTGTAATATAGTATTTAGTATTGTTTTTAATTATAACCAAGAAACACCCAATATATTACAGAAATAACGATTTTTCATTGTTTTACAAGTTTTACCCCAAATTCTCAAACTATTAACCTCGAATTGATTTCTAACACAATGATTTACATAAAGATGTATTTGGGAGAGCATTTCCGCACTGTTAAATGATTCTAATTTGCTTAAATTATGTTTAATCAGATTATTCCAGTTTCCGAGCCGAGCGGAGCCTCGCCATTCTTCGTTTTCTACTCGGCTCTGCCTCGCCATTCTTAGTTTCTGATACACTTGATAGTAAAAGGCACGGACATAATATTCTCTATGTTTACTGCCACCATATACGCCATTATATATAAACATTAATCTATACCATCGGAAGGATTTATTTTACAATTATAGTAAACTAATTATAATCAATAATTACCAAAACAAATGCGTACAAATCCGTAAAAAGCAGTGTTACCTATACAGTTGCACATTAAGCTCGGCACCCACTCCCCAGAGGTAGACACGTGGTAGTATTAGCAGGCGCTGGTTATTAGCCTGTATCGCAATGAAGAATGGAATGGCAGTACTGTTTACAGAAAAATACGTACATGGTCCACTGGAGGCAAAGCTCCACATGCTATAATAGTACATATAAATATTTTGTTTGAATGATGTTTTATATCATTTCCAGCAAATTCTAGGCTATATGTGACGGTCGATTTGTTCGCGGTTGAGTAAGACTATACACATTTTCCTGGGTAGAACCAATACTGTATACCACCCACGTAAGAATCGGCAGTTTTTCACTGATAAAAGTAGGTATAAAAGTGGAACAGGAAATTTAGCTTTCGCAGAACACTGTCAACTAGAAACACGTATTAAGACAAACAGCAATTACAAAGTAAATAAAAAGTAAGGCATGTGACATCACAAACACAAAGGGGTTGACAATATAGATATCGCCTTGGAACGGTCAGTCACAAAAAGGCCAGATTGTAGAGTGCATTCAATCCAGTAAAACGGGACAGTGTCAATAAAGAATTCCCCGCCAGGTTTTATTCTCTAACAAACAAGTCGAGCTCCCAGTGAGATTCAAACCCGCAGCGGTGAGATGCAAGAATGTTTCAAAAGCAGCTTCTTTACCACCCCGGCCACGGAGGTACTAGTAAGCGTGTAGACACTTTAGAAAAGGAACTATCGTTTGTAATGGCAATAACGAACTTATCTGGCATTGTGTCAAATTTGGTATCCACGCTTATTTAAGTCTTTATTGTGTGTCAATCACGATAAAGCCAGATTGGCTTCTGTTCCTAGGGATAAAACACTAGGTCAAAAGGCAGATTAATGCAAAAATGGCAACACCAACGTACAAAATGTCAATGATATCCAAAAGAAACAGAATCAATCATGCGTATCCGGTGATGATAGGGAAATTACAACCCAACTGATTTAATCGAATCGAATAACACCAATTATGTTTCGGGCTGGACTTCATGGTTTTCACAGGATGCCAATAGAATATTCTTGGGGATACAAGCGCTAATATGTCCATGCTTGTCTGATGGGGATGACTACAGATTAGAGAGGAAAAACACGGTTTGATTGAGTCTGTTCATGTTAGGTATTGTAAGACGTTGCACACCTCACGCCCGCTAAACCAGCTTAAAAGGTATTATACTTGAAAATCACAATGAATGGCTCAATGAACCCAGAGGACGGAAAGTAATAACATTACTGGGGAAAAAATAACTAAAGTATGCGACACCACAAACATAAAAGGGTTGATAACAACAGAGACACCGCTTTAGAACGGTCTGTGGCAACTGGACACAAATATTAAACTCGACTACAATTTGTAGAAAAACGAATAAGTTGAAAAACAACCAAACGTATATATAAAATCGAACAGGAAAAGTAGCATTCAAGGACGACAGTCAACCACCACAAAGACACATAAACGAACAACAACTATAAAGATGAATGAATGAAGGAAGGAAGGAAGGAAGGAAGGAAGGAAGGAAGGAAGGAAGGAAGGAAGGAAGGAAGGAAGGAAGGAAGGAAGGAAGGAAGGAAGGAAGGAAGAAAGGAGGGAGGGAGGAAAGAAGGAAGGAAGGAAGGAAGGAAGGAAGGAAGGAAGGAAGGAAGGAAGGAAGGAAGGAAGGAAGGAAGGAAGGAAGGATGTTTTACGGCACGTCGACACATAAATAGGTCATATTGTGCGCAAAAACTGATGAAAGATGAAGAAATGAAGTAGTAATTAAAAATTAGTGTAAATATTTAAAGATAAAACTATTTACAAATAAGGGAGGATATGGTAGTAATATAAACTATATATGTAAATCAACAAATACAATATATAAGAACACATTATAATGATTTATATATTCTGATTTCTTTCAGGAAATCTAAAACAAGACTAAAATCTATAGTATCAAATAAATCTTTCATAGTATTGACTGTGTAGTACCTTTGACGCGTAGGATCAAAGTCTACACATTCCAACAAGATTATTTGACCGTTACGGTGCAAAGCAGGGCATACATTCTGGTAATTGCTTACCTTGTAATAAATATGAATGAGTATAACGCGTAATTCAAGGACAGATAACTAAGCTATTAGGGATCAAATCTGGCTGGTTCAATGAATGATTGGTGTTTTACGGCACATATTGTGCGCAAAAAACGACGAAAGATGAAGAAATTAAGTAGTAATTGAAAATTAATGTAAATATATAAAGATAAAACTAATAAAAAATAAGGGATGATATGGTAGTAATATAAACTATATATGCAAATCAACAAACGCCCGCCAACGGGTATTTAAACAAGTAAATATATATAAGAACACATTATAATGATTTATATATTCTGATTTCTTTTAGGAAATCTAAAACAACACTAAAATCTATAGTATCAAATAGCTCTTTCATAGTATTAACATTGTAGTACCTTTGACGCATAGGATCAACGTCAGACTCTACACATTTCAACAAGATGTATTTGACCGTTAACGGTGCAAAGCAGGGTATACATTCTGGTAATTGCTCAGCTCTTTAATTGTACGATGACCGGACAGGCTGTGGACCCTATGATGACGCCTACCTAAAGCCCATTGGGACGGTGGCGTTTGATGTTTGTCTATGATCTTTCTTGTCGTGCCCTTAATGGTTTATTCTCTTGTTGCTCTGGCTTCTGCCAAGTCATTGAGTACCTTCATTGTGGCTTTCTAGGCTATTGTTTTTTTGTATTATATTTACACGAGCATATTTGTGTTTTACTTATATTGCCTATTGATGCTGCCTTGTTGGTTGGAGATTAGATCATGGCGCGGATTTCCAAGGCGGTAGCCCTATTGTCAACTATTTTGTGTTTGTGATGTCGTTTGTATTTATTTTTTACTTTTGCCTTCTTGTTTGTCTGTTTGCGTGTTTGTTTCTGTGTTTTGAGGTTGACTGTCCTCCTTGAATGCTACTTTCCCTGTCCGATCTTTTTATATTTCTTTGTGATACATATGAATGAGTATAACGTGTATGCCCTATCCTGCACCGGGCTAGGACAACTTCTTCTCGACGAATGGGTCTACTAGAAGAACGCCATTCTCCAAGTAACTGTTTAATTGAATGGAACTTATTGTTAACTGACAAATCCCAAGCGGCTTGCCAAGAGTTACGGATAAATGTGTTAATACAACATTTAAAATCAGTATAAGGTAATTTAGCATTAGATATATGTAAACCTAATGCTGCTTTAGCAGCACTATCAGCTCTATCATTACCACGTATTCCTACATGCTTGGAAGCCAGCAGAAAATAATAAAATAATAACATTATCAACTATAAGAGAATTGTACTTTTCTAAAAGGTTAATCACATCTGGCTTATCATGTTTCATATTACCCAGTGCTTGAAGAGATGAAAGGGAATCAGAAAAGGTTACAAAATGGTCATCATCAGATTCCTGAATATAATTTAAGGCAAGTTTAATTGCCTTAAGTTCAGCTGAAAAGATAGAGGCCTTGTCAGGCAGGCGGCTCTTTATGCTGTGTTTTTGAACAACAGCTGCTGCAGCTACCTTATCTCCATCTTTAGAACCATCTGTGTATATATGTTGAAATTACTGTATTTCGATTTCATTTCATTAAATTTGCTTTTAAAGACAGTAGGGTCTGTACTGGATTTGTTATTATTACAAAGATAAAAAATAATTGTTGGTGTTTCCAAAGTCCACGGTGGAATTTGTTGTACTTTGTACTTGGTAATCAAATTTAGGTCGATTTCAGTGTCTCTTAATTTTGGTTTAATACGAAGACCAAATGGTCGAATGGCCTTCGGTTTTCGATCAAAAAGAGGTTCATAACTAGGATTAAAAACATTATTGAAAGTTGGGTTTGAAGGGTTAGATTTTAATTTGATGGCATAATGAAGGGCTAATTTGTCCCGTCTATGAGACAGTGGTGGTTCATTAGCTTCAACATATAGACTTTCGGCTGGTGGTGTACGAAAGGCACATAAGGCGAGTCGTAATCCGTGATTATGTATATTATCGATCATCTGCAAGTATGACTTGCGATTCGGTCCATATATTATTGAGCCGTAGTCCAGCTTGGATTTGATAAAAGATCTATAAAGTTGTAAAAGTACTTTACGATCTGCTCCCCAATCAGTGTTTGCAACAACTAATTTAACTTTAAGTAAATTAACAGCTTTAAGGCACTTGGCCTTCAAGTATTTAATGTGTGACATTAATTTACGGTTGAAAATAAGACCAAAGAATTTTGTCTCATCCACTACTGGTACTGGTGACCCATCCAGTG
Organism: Cyrtodaria siliqua; assembly: GCA_037043455.1. Lineage (NCBI taxonomy): Eukaryota > Metazoa > Mollusca > Bivalvia > Adapedonta > Hiatellidae > Cyrtodaria > Cyrtodaria siliqua. The sequence continues at coordinate 168,459 of JAWPHD010003711.1, read as the reverse complement.
TTAGATGAGGGTCTTCATGATGTTTACGTAGTTGAAAAAATTGCATACAATTAGGTTTAGATTTAGAAAATTTAAAACCATTTTCATCCGACCAGGTCTGACGTTTATTGAGACATTGTTGCAGTTGTCTCTAAATAGTGTTCATGTTTTTGCATGATAACATATAACAAAGTCGTCCACATATAGAGAGCAATCAGGATTGATGCATTTAACTATACTGTTATTTTTTATATTAAAAAGGGTGACAGAGAGTATTCTGCTCTGTGGCACACTCATCTCCTGTTCATGAATATCAGAGAGAGTTGAACCCATTCGGACACGAAACTGTCTATCATCTAAGAAATTCTCTATAAACATTGGTAATCGGCGTCTAAGACCAAGGTCATAAAGATCATTCATGATACCGTACTTCCATGCAGTATCATAAGCTTTCTCCAAGTCAAAAAATACAGCGACTAGATGTTCTTTCTTTACGAAAGCTTCCCTAATAAATGATTGAAATCGAATGAGATTGTCTGTTGTGCCTCGTTGGCGCCAGAATCCACTTTGATACTTTGTTATCAGCTTGTTGGATTCCAGGTACCAAACGAGTCTCTCTTTAATCATTCGTTCCATGGTTTTACATATACAACTAGTTAAAGCAATAGGGCGATAATTTATTGGGTCCGTATGATCCTTTCCAGGTTTGGGGCCTGGAATAACGATTGCTACCCGCCAAGAAACGGGGAAGTTTCCTGTCACCCAAACCTTATTAAATATATCAAAAAGTTTTCAGGTAAATGTTTTAATAATTGATAATGGATATCATCAGGACCAGCTGATGTATCATGAGCCTTTTTAAGGGATTCTCGAAATTCTTTGAGAGTGAATAGTTTATTGTACCTGAAACAAAATCTAACAATAACTGTTTGACCGTTAACGGCGCAAATGAGGGTATACATTCTGGCAACTACGCACCTTGTAATACATATGAATGAGTATAAACCATCGAGATATACATATATTTGCGTCTGAAGTTTGAAGACCCTTTGCTCTTAATGGATCTAATAATGCGCATTGAAAAAAGGCTGAAGGACGCACGGACGTACGGACGCACTTACCGACAACGGTTACACATATATGCCCTCTCCGCTATTACGCTATGGTGGTGCGAAGCATTCAATGATATCGTATGAATTATAGGGGAAGCGTTATTCTTATTTGAAATAACAGCAATAATTATATATCTAAATTATATTTATCAACTCTGCGAACAACAATTTATAAATGCTAAAACAATAAAAATTGATCAAAAGAGACTGCTAAAGAAAATAGCTGTGTTAAATAACCATAACTCCGCTGTTACTAGTCCGATCTGGCTGATTTTCGAACTTGCCCAAACTTTTATTAATATTAACAATCTGTTAAAGTTTGGTAAAGAGTGGATAAAAAATGAAGGCCCTATCGTCTTAACGAGGCACAATATAGCATTTCTAACTAAATCAAGGGCCATAACTCTGTTATTACTGGTTCGATCTGGCTGGTTTTCAAACTTGTCCGAGCTTTCATTGACATTAACAATTTGTTAAAGATTGGTAAAGAGTAGATGAAAAATGAAGGCCCTATCGACTTAACGAGGCAAAATATAGCATTTTTAACTAAATCAAGGGCCATAACTCTGCTGTTACTGGTCCAATCTGGCTGGTTTTCAAACTTTTCCGAGCTTTTATTGATATTAACAATATGTTAAAGTTTGATAAAGATCGGATAAAAAATGAAGGCCCCATTGGCTTAACGAGTTAAAAGTTAACAGACAGGCGACGGACGACGGACGATGGACAACTCGCCATCCAATAAGCTCTGCTGGCCCTTGATATTTGATATTTCTCATTTCCCATTAAAATCAGCGAAAATGCGTTGGCGCTCCCATAAATCGTATTATGTAGGCTAAAACGCGTTTACAGAATTATTTTTAAAAAGGAAACAAACATATTGAGGGTTCATCGCAAAACTGCTGTAACGACATACGCATAAGGAAAACGATACAGTAGATTCTAATGAGTTCATAAAAACGCAAAATAGTAAAAATAGAAAATGACTCCGCGTGATTTAATATTTCCAATATTATATCACGCTATGCTATTCAAAAATCTAAATCAGTACAATATATGTATGTAACAATCGACTGGTTAGATCATCGGTAATAATATAGTGGGAAGCCGGGTAAACCATTTACCAAAGACATTTGAAAGTGTATATATGAACAGCTACGCTGGGTGTAAAGTGAAAATACAAATTACATTTCAAGAATGGAAAAGCGACTGTTATATTTTCGTGATATTTTATATTATATATTCGTGTTTGCTGCTTTGAATAACAAAATGAAATTGGGTAAGTGTACAATTTGTTTGAATTTAAATTATTATACCGTGTAGGGATTATAACAAAGGAGGATCAAATGGCCCTGAATCGATTACCCGATGACCTTGTCGAATTGCAAGTATTTGTAACATTAACATAAGCGAGTGATTAACGAAGCAATGAACACACACAAGGACATAAAGAGACAGAGCCGATCTTATTGAGTCTGTTCAAGGGAGGTAATATAAGTGCAAGTCCTACCTCTTACCTCCCCTAGCACCGGCTTAAGGTGTGCCGGAAGTATATATAAATCCTTTGAGCCCTGTATAAATTTTACCAACCTCTCTATTGTACTTTTTAAAAATGAAGTTCAAACTATTTACATATTCTTATTGATGTGACCTTCCTCTCTAGAAAACTGCTGAGAAAAGTAGGGGTCATGTGTCATATATATATATTATTCAATATTAACAAACATTATTCAATCGGCACCTCTTACATGTATTCTACTTTCGTTTTCAAAACTTTCCAGTTGAGAAATAAAATCATCATGTAGCCATGCAAATGGTTCTTACATCTCACCATCAAGTCAATAAATCCATTTCAGCCAGAAAAACAGATCCTACATACTCAAAAATGCCTTTTATCACAAGACAAATTGACGGATTATCTTATTGGGAACTCCTTTCGATACACCAGGCATGAATATCAAAGAGATTTACTTCCTATGCCTTAAAGCTACAGAGTCTCTATACCAATCGATATCTTCTTTGTAGGCGTGTCTTTATTTGTAACTTCATGTTCACCAGCTCATGTGAAATCGGGTATTTAACCGAGCAAATATAACGCAGGACATCATTGAAGTCCAGACTCTATTGTGCCCATAGCGACCAGGGTTCTCCAGGCGTTTTAGTTGGCGGAGGGACTTTAAAACTTCGAATTACACACACACACACACGCAGGACATCATTTATTGTATAGACATCGACCACTGAACGTCGTACCTATACACAGGTAACATTATGATTTACAGAAGAAAAAAAGCTTCTGTCAGGACTCGAACACAGGACCTTCTGATTTCAAGTCAGGTGCTCTATCCACTGAGCTATAACGCTTATTGAGAAAATGGCATACAAACTACGACTTATTATGAGGAAAAATAACTTGATATTTGAACGCAACTCAAGATGAATCCATAAATATATAGTCCATCCTGTCGGACGTGTAAATTAACATTGCCTGGTGTAATACTAGATGTTGTCAATATGAAACTAATATTCCGCCTCAAAACAACCATATCTCAACTTGTTATTTAGCGCTTGATGAGTTTGTGTGTGCGCTAGTTATTGCGTAATGCCTATTTAGTGTTAATAATGCTAGAACATACAAATAAATAGCCGTGGTCTAGTGGTTAAACGTACGTCAATCAAAACTTAAAAGCGCAACGGCTTTGCTTCAACTTCCGTTCCGGGCAGGTACTTTTGTTATCACATATATTCTGAAGCCGTATATTTATCGATGTTACCTGTACGAAGGCTAAAAAAAAAGTGATATTTTACGTGTGTGTGTGTGTGTGTGTGTGTGTGTGTGTGTGTAGTTCTGAGGTTTAAAGTCCCTCCACCAACAAACACGACAAGGTAGCCTTGCCGCGATGGGCACAATAGAGTCTGGACTGTTCTAGATGAGTGTGTTGGTTGATCTGGTGCTGCTGTGGTGCTGTGTAGTCGTCTCTGTTGATCGTATGTTGGTAGTTGTCGCTTTCGCTCTGTAGTTTTCGCTGTGGCGGTGAGGTGGGGGATCTGGACGACGTCTAGGTGGTGAAGTCTACATCCGCTACTGGAAACGATCCCCTTGAGGGCCAAACCCGCCAACTGCAACCTGAATCACCGGTGGCTATAGCAACTGTCGTAATATAGTTCTATACTCTACAGGCACGCAGGTTGATGACTCCTTCGCTCCGTGTACACCGCCAGGCTTCCCCACTCTGTAGTTGTTCCTGGCGCTGTTTCACGCTGGCGGGACGAAGGAGACATCTTTACCCTCGGTCAGTCAGCAATCATTCCGTTTAGTACTGCGTCATATAACCTCTCGGCTATACTACAAGTACACCGGATCCGCAACCCACTACCTGTGGTCTATGTGGGTGCTGTCAAGGTCACCCTACTTGATTGCTGACAGTGCCCACTCAGCGACGTTCACGCGGTGAAGATAACAGGTGGATGTGATATTTTACGCATCGATTTCTGCCTTATATACCGACTATTGGGGTGTTCGTCGATTTGAAACTACTTCACACGTGACTCATTCATATTCATGATTTATTACCAGTTAAAATAGAGACTCTGTAGCTTTAAGCGGTATACTATCTGACAGCCATTGCGAATTGGCTCGATGATTCCAAAGGACCAGTAATTAATAACTCTACTGATTCGAAGCGCGGTGAGGCTTTTCACCGCCACCACACTGCACTTAATGAACGCTGGTGTGAATGTCAATAAATACAGTCAGAGGATCCTTCCGGACCAGCGTATACAAACAAGAGAAGAAAGTAGCAGCTTCGACTTTACTGAGTCTGTTTACGAGAAGTAATATAAAACACCTCTCACGTCCCATGGCACAGGCTATTTACCTTTAAAAATAAGTATAAAAGTCGAACAGGAAATGCAGCTTTCACAGAACATAGTAAACCCAAAAACACGTAAAACGACAAAAATGAATGGCAATGTTAATAAGAAATAAAAGCATATGACGTCACAAACACAAAAAGGGTTGACAATATGTCTACCGCCTTATAAAACGGGACAGTGTAAATAAAAAAATCCCCACCATGAACTATTCTCTAACCAGCAAGGCAGCATTAGTAGACAATATAAGTAAAACACAAAGATGCTCGCGTATATAAAAATACAAAAAACGATAGCCTAGAAAGCCACAAAGAAGGTACTCAATGACTTGGCAGGTAGAAGCCAAGCCAAGTCATCGAGCCTATAGTAATTGATCTTGATTATCCCAAAGGATTAATAAGAAATAATCTAACGATAATGAAACTTTAAAGGGGTATCCATTGGTGTGTTCAGTATTGTTTAAACCTTCTTTCTAAAAGGACAGGCCTAATGTCGCCCTGTACTATTCGATTAGCAGTAGCATATTAAACATAGAATATATAGCGGAAATACCCATTATGCGTTTCTTTTTTCTCTCAGATATATCCTTAAAGCGTAAGATACTAAAATAAACACTAAATATATGTCAATGAAGTTAATATTTCCAGCGTTATCTCACGCTATGCTATTCCGACTAATAATATATCAATACAATTTGTTTCAATAGGTATTTTGTTTTGTTGGAACAATTGATTGATTGACAACATTCAATGAGCGTACTGTTAAAAAAAAAAATATAGTGGGAACCCAGTTAACAAGTAATATAGTGGGAACCCAGTTAACATGTAATATAGTGGGAACCCGCCGTAAATAACCTACTTTCTTTTTGACAAATAACGTTTGGAACTGTATCTATGAATAGCCATTATGGGTGTAAATTGAGTTATAATACGAATTACAATTTCAAAGAATGGAAAAGCTACTATTCACTGCATTCGTGTTTTTTGTTTTGAATAACAAACTGGAATTGGGTAATGTACAATTTGTTTGAAGTTATTAAATTGAAACCCTGAAGGGATTTAACAAAAGAGGGTCAAATGGCCCGAAATCGCTTACCCGATGAACTTGACGCATTGTACGCATTTGTAACATTAAAATAAGCGAGCGGTATAAGACAACCAAAGGGCGGATCCAATATTGACCGCATAGTCAGGGTGAATATCAATTTAGTTTAGAGCCTTAATGTATAAATATATATTTATTTATTTGATGCTTAGGCCAAACAAAATGAATACTCTGTTTCCGCTAACCCGACCGACCCTATTTTTTTCCGCCGACCCTAAAGTTTTTTTCACCGTTTTCGTAATAAAAAATATGTTCGATCGTTTTTGCTCTTTTCTATTCCTTTCCGCATAATATAAATCTTTCCGGTAATTAGTCGTCCCGATACTTGAAACGCATGTCAATATTTTTTAAAGCGTCTACCAGGTGTCCTGGTTTTTTGGAAAAAATCGTTGTCAGCTCTGTTGAGTTTGTCCCTAATTTTAACGGCATGGCAACAAGTTTACTGCTGGTTACGTTTGACAAATGCAGACATTTTCCTGGATTGAAAAAACTGTACCCAGTTAAGAATTCAAGCAGAATAATTGACATTGTTTCGGAATATCACGGTGTGCAACTGTCTTTGACATTACAATTCTGAGTTAATATTGTATTGGATCATTTTAATTTTGCTGGAAATCAGTGTATATAGATCTTTTACTGATATTGAGACAAGTGAAAATCTACAGTTGCTTGGAAAACAATGAAAAAAATGTATTTGAGTTGGATCTGAAATATTTGAGTCCATCTCAAATTCATTTTCTTAAATCTTGGTAAAATAAATTACATTTATAGAGTAACAATTTGAGTACTTGAGTTAAAATATAACAACAAACTTTACTATAAATTTTCTATACATTAATGTAAAAGAATATCTATTATTTCGGTTACTATTTGATATAAAAAGACATTTTGAGTCCAGTTAAAATCTCAACTTGAGTTTATTCGTGATACTAGGGCCTGATCTAGCTCATTTAATATTGAACTTGTTCTAGAGGTTTATATGGATTTTTTTAAAATATTTTGATGTTTATTTTAGGGTAAAATAAAGAGACAACAAATCTTTTTTAAACTTGTTTATATTCATTTATTCAATAAAGTATGTTTTAATACAACATAAATTGAAATACAATGATATTACGTAGAAAATTAACCTATAAAGTCCTACTATTTTATATCGCGTAGAAAAAAAAAAATAATAAAAAAAAAGTTGTGCCCACCTACCTACCCTATTTTTTTTCAAGACGTTAGCGGAAACGAAGTATTCATTTTGTTTGGCCTTAGCAGTGAAATAGTGGATTTTAGCAATGAAATAAAAGTGGTATCTCATACGTGTGAAATATAGAGTTTTATTTTTTCCGGAACTACTTTTTTTTCAAAACTATTTTTTTCCGAAATTTGCTATAAAAGTTATATCATTGGATTGGAAATAATTTAACTAAGAAAATGAGCAGATTATTGAAACCGGTAAGTAGTTTAGAAGTTACGGGGAATTAAAAACAGCAATTTCATCATACTAAGCCAATGACGTCGTCAACTTTTTATTTATTTTTCTGCATACTGCATACTGCAGTACACTTTGATTATAAAGCATAAAATAAAAATAAAATTTGTTGTTTTGTCGTGAATAACAGATTTTATTTCATCGAGAAGTGATCAAACTTCAATATTTTCACTCATGCTTCGCATTCGTAAAATATAAAGTTTTCACACTTCTCGATGAAATAAAATCTATTATTCACTCCAAAACAACAAATTTCCTCTATATATTGTTTATGAACGAATACCAGAAAAATGTTTGATTTTGCAACTTGAAAAATGTACATTAATATTGAGCTATAAATAGAATATATATATAGATTATTGAGGAAATGAAGTTGCATCCGTACAATACAAAAACATGTATATAATGGGCTTTTTTGTCATACCAAACTGATGAGACTCGACCTACACTAAAATACAGTAGTATGTTATATATATATGCGGTTTGCCAGTGTTAATACATTTGTCAGATTCATTATTTTACAAATCAAATCGGTTACCGTATAAAGCGGAACTATACAATGGTCACTGTAGGGATCCGTACACCGGATCTTGGTCAAGACCCCGTTCACTAGTACTGAGTTTTGGTCAGCCATGTTGTAGAAAACGTACGGATAACAACAGCAAAGGTAGGTTAACCACGTTTTTCTCCTATTTTTGTTCATTTTATATGAATAATCAGTATTGCTATATGGTGCGGAAACATTTCCCCGTTCAAATATTACCGTACATTGTTGACATATTACTTTAAATGCTACAATTCGGATCAAGGAAAAACAATTGCCGGTGCTGAAATTCGCCCAAAGTACCCTTCAGCAATAAATATCTCATTAATTTTCAAGTTAATGAAAATTTTGAATTGGCAGATTTATTTGTTTTTCCAATATACGTGCATGTTCAAATGTTGAACTTCATTCATCCGAAATTGACCGAGATATGGATCGAAACAAAATTAATGTTTGTGTACGGGGTCTTGGGCACTTGTGTTCGGAGTACTGCAAATATTCTCTTTTTACTGTGCGGAGTTTTGCTTTAAATATATTGTATGAAACTATGGTTTTAATGGTACTTGCATTACATGTAATACATAAAACATTCATTGAATGTTTGTAAACAGTCAATGTAGTGTCATTAGAACTGAATCAATGTAGATTTCCTTGAACAGATATAATCATGCGAGCTATATAGATAATTAATATTAGCCCATGCCGTTATCTATATCATGTGTTGTCAATGTAGTTTAAGAACCAACTTTACATTTCCTATTAACATGCTTAGGAAAGTTTGACATAGTTTAGATGTCAGTATGGGGCATAGAATTAATTTAACCTGACAGGCAAACTGTTTAAAAAAATACGGTAAGGATTTTAACGCCTGTGGGACGTATAATAATACTTTATTTAAACAATATTTTATTCAAGTACTGAATGGGATTGGACAACAGGCAATGCCTATGTAAGACCTCTCCCATATCAAGGTACATATAAACAATAAATTGATATCAAACATAACATAAAATGTGGAATTGTAGTACAGTTTGGATATATTAGTTTGACAATTAACTTAGAATCTTTGAATCATGTGTACCGTGATTGTTTAGTATTAACACTTTGTACTGTCAGAAATTCAGAAAGAATTTAAGTGAGAAATTCAGAAAGAATTTAAGTGAGAAAAAAAAAGAATAAACAGAATAAAAATTCATACTGGAAACCAATACGAAATATATATAAAAATGTACCATATTATTACAAAATATAATGGTTTTAGTATGAGTTTCTGTAACCAATAGTTAATTTTGGAATTTAAGATAACTGAGAAAACAGACAAACAAAAAAATAAAAATTACAATAAAAAAGGAAGAAAGATGATAATATATATAAAAAAAAAAACTACTAGCATTGTGACAAAACATATCTGAAAATACAATAGTATATACATACATGCACACATTCATGTACATACCAATATACCCATATATACACATTCATATACATATGTACATGTACATACATCTATAATTCTACGAAAATCTCCTGGTACACTTGATGTAATTGTGGACGATAAGTACAATTTCTGAGTTCGTAGTATCGTCTAGATTGGAACTGCCATTCAGTATCAAGTCACTGTTGATATGCGTGACATCAACAAGATTGGCTAGGGTATCAAGTAAGTCATTTCTGAATTGGTTATACAGTGGACAGTTGAAAAAGAAATGAGTATTGTCCTCACATGGATTGCCACATTTCGGACATACTGCTGAATCTGTCAAGAAGTGGTCAAATAAATACGTATTTAGATTACTTGAGTTATTTCTTAATTGACAATGGATGATGTTATCATTCCTATTTCCTATATTATAGTGATATGGACTGTCAGTCCTATGTTAAATAGCCTTAAGTTTATGCTTAAATTGTTCAACAGATGGTGCATTTTTAGCGTCTAAATGTAAAGCATTCCACAATTTAATTGTACTCGGCAGAAAGCTGTTATAATATGATGTTGTACGACAAAGAGGGAGACGTAAGTTTAATCCTGAAGTTCGAAGGTTATAATTATTGTTTACAGGTAAGTATGGCTGGATTAAGTTATACATGTAATCTGGACTTATGCCATAAATTATTTTGTAAATAGTTACAAGTTTATGATCTTTTCTTCTTTTTGTTAATGTGTCTAAGTTCAATTCAGTATATAAGTATGATCTAGAGGAATTGCATCTGAGGCCTGTTATTATTCGTGCTGCTTCAACTTGGACGCTCTCTAATAGATCAGATTCTCCCTGTGTACAGTTATCCCATACTGAATCTCCCTATTCAAGTATAAGTCTTATAAAGGCGATATATATTTTCAATAGAGAATGTCTGTCAAGTTTGTACTTAAGCATTCTTAGAATGTTAAATCGTGCACATGCTTTTTCGTATATATTTTCTATATGATGCGACCAAGTTGCATTGGACTGAATTGTTAATCCAAGGTGGCAATGTGACGCTACGTCTTGTACTATATCATTATCAAAGTAGACTGGTGGGTGGTTGTAGTTTCTTCTAGTGCAAACAAGGCTTTTGGTTTTTTGAGGATTAAATGTAACAGCCCATTTTTTTGACCATTCAGATATTTTGCAAAGATAAGTTGTAAGAGAGTTGGCACCTTCTACTGGGTTTTTATCAACTACAACAAAAAGAGAAGTGTCATCAGCAAATAACCGTACATCATTCAATAAGTCATCTGTGATGTCATTTATAAAAAGCAGAAATAGAAACGGACCTAAAACAGAGCCTTGCGGAACACCTGCATCTATAGTACTGAGGCTTTAAGAGAATCCATCTAGGACTACATTGTGCTGCCTATCAGAGAGATAGCTACGTATCCAGTTACATAATGAATCATTGATACCATATTTAGCTAATTTAAAAAGCAACCCAGCATGCCATACTTTGTCAAATGCTTTAGCAATATCGCAAAATATAAATCGTACATCTTTCCCAGCGTCGAGGTTGCTTATTATGTTATTATATATTTCTATGAGCTGATTTACTGTAGAGTCTCTAGGTTGAAAGCCTGCCTGGTATTTGCACAGAAGGTTATTCGTTTTGATATAGCTGAACAAGTGTTTAAATATGATTTTTTCCATCAATTTGCAAATAATACTGGTAATGGATATAGGCCTATAATTGCCCGGCATGTCAGGTTCTCCCTTGCCCTTAAAAATAGGAGTTACATTCGCCTGTTTCCATTGGTATGGTACTTTTCTAATGGACAATGACAGATTAAAAGGTCGCGTCAATGGAGCAGCGATGCTATTTAAAACTAATGTTAACACCTTTGGGCTAATCGTATCTGGGCCTGGAGGTTTCGATAATTTCAAGATTTTCAATTGATCAATTACTTCCGTTTCATTTATAATAAAGTCATTCATTTTATTTTCAGTGCGATTATGAAAAGTAGGTAGTTCCGGTTCATGTTCAATATGAGATGTTGCAGAAAAGGAATAATTCAATGCGTTTGCTTTGTCTACTGGATGTATTTTTTTTATTGGAAAGTTTGGTTGAGTTACTTTGTTCAAATTAGAGATCGATTTTGCTATACGCCACCATTTACCCGGGGGGATTGATTTATCAGTTAACTGGGATGTAAGTTTTGACTTGTATGATTCCTTAGATTCGCGAATTAAAGCAATTACCTCATTTCTAAGTTGAATAAACACTGACCAATGTAATGGATTGTTGTAAATGACAAAACAAATTATATGACGTTAACTGTGGTCACAATCAGCTAAAATTGGACAACTGTATCAATTCTAACAGACAATAATATACGTCTGGACTTAGTTTGTAGTACATGTAGTTATTTGGAATAAGTACGGAGTCTTTCTCAAGAATTACCCCTTTTAAGTTTTAGTTTTCTGCATTTTTTCGTCTTAACAATACAAAATGGTATAAGACATATAGGACCTAAATAATGTCTACGAATTACTACAAATATAAGTAAATAACATCAGTGCAGAGCAGCGAAAACAATCTTTGCATTGCAAAACCCCGTACAGTACATGGACAAGACTCCGTACACAAATCAGCGTCTTTTTATATGAATTAGTTACACTGGGCACGTTTTGTTTCGAATCATATCTCGGCCAATTTTGGATGAATGATGCTGAAATTTTGAACACGCACGTATGTTGGAAAAACAAATAAATCTGCCAATTTAAAATTTTCATTAACTTGAAAATTAATGAGATATTTATTGCTAAAGGGTACTTTGGGCGAATTTCAACACCGGCAATTGTTTTTCTTTGATCCGAATTGTAGCATTTAAAGTAATATGTCAACAATGTACGGTAATATTTGAACGGGGAAATGTTTCCGCAACATATAGCAATACTGATTATTCATATACATGAACAAAAATAGGAGAAAAACGTGGTTAACCTACCTTTGCTGTTGTTATCCGCACGTTTGCTACAACATGGCTGACCAAAACTCCGTACTAGTGAACGGGGTCTTGACCAAGATCCGGTGTACGGATCCCTACAGTGATGGTATGGGTACACGTATATTCATTTGAGTTAGCTCCCGTTTATTACGTGATATTATTTCACCACAAACATAAAATAGTTGACGACAATAAGGTACCACCTTGAAACGGTCAGTGGGGCCGCGGGGGAACTCGGGAGCTTAAACCAGGTTCTAGGGCCACCAAACTTCACTCTTGCCCTATTGTCATCCCAGCGTAATTAAGGAAATCCCCGCCAGGCTATATCCTGTTACAAACTACGCAGTAATAAGAGGCAATATAACACAAACTTTAAGATGATCATGTATATATGATTATAATAAAAGCAAAAACCTAGAAATTTACAAAGCAAGTACTCAAAGACTTGGCAGAACCCATTGTAACAAGAGAATAAACCTGAAAGATTTACCTATTAGATACTATTCTTTTTATACATTATCTAGTTTAACGTTAGCGAGAAGCCCTTTGGACCCCTTGGGCTTCACGCACTTCAAAAAGCCTAATGTTATTCGTACTCCGCAGAAAAATCGAAATATCAATCCTTAATAGGAAACTCAAACTCAGCAAAGCTAATATGACTGATACTATCGCTTCTTTTCTCGATTTACATTCTCTCTTAATATGGAGAAATAATAAGCAAACTCTATGACAAGAGAGATTATTTCAATTTTGGCATTGTTAATTATCCCCATTTAGACTTGGGGTGATCTTTGAGCATCTTCTTATCGGGTTTATGTTTGTCAACTTATTCTAGAGCTTTTGGCCGAATTATGGACGTCAATATTTGTAAACTTTGCATAACTAAAAAGCTACTACATAAGGGCTACCGTAACCATAAATGTTATTATCGTAACCCTGATCATAAAAAGTAATTTAATAACTCTGCTGCAACAAAGGCTATCACAACCCGACTTCTATGGTGACGTCATTTACAAACCTCGTAAGATCCTTGGTCATGATCACTTTCATACACTCTTTATTAAAAATGTTAAAAGATTTATCAAAAGAGGTTATGACTATCATTTTGCAACGCACTGCATGTTTAGTGGTTGACCCGTTTACAGTTCGCCACTATACTTTCCTCTTTGCGAAATGACCGGACAGGTTGTGGACCCTATGATGACGCCTACCTAAATCCTCAAAGGACGGTAGCGTTTGAAGTGTGTCTTAAATCTTGTCTTGTCATACCATTAACGATTTAGTCTCTTGTTGCTCTGGCTTCTGTCAAGTCATGGAGTATTTGCTATGTGTTATACTTATATTGCCTATTAAAGCTGCCTTGTTTTTTAAAGAATATAACCTGGCAGGGATATCTTTATTTACACTGTCCCGTTTTAATGGGATGGCAACAGGGTAAGAATGAGATCTGATGCACCCTAAAAGCCGGTTTAAAACCCCAGCGACCTTTTTTTGCCACTGACCGTTCAAAGGTGGTAGCAGTATTGTCAACCCTTTTATGTTTGTGATCTCATATCTTTCCCTTTATTCCATTTTTTTGTTCCATTTTGTTTTTGTTTTGTTTTCTTCTGTGCGTGTTTGTGGTTGGCTGTGGTCCTTGAATACTATATTTCCTGTTCGACTTTTATATCCACTTTTGTTAAAACGTTTATCAAAATAGTTGTGACCCTCTTTTCACACCGCAATGCATGTTTAGTAGTTGAAACATTTACGGTTGGACATTATATTTTCCTCTTTTATTGTCCGATGACAAAATAATGTGTGGGCCCTATGATGACGTCTACTTAAATACGCTGAAATGGATGGTAACGTTTAATGTTTGTCTTTATTCTTGTCTTGTAATGCCTGTAAATGCTGCCTAGCTTGATAGAGGATATAGCCTGGCGGGGATTTCTTTATTACACTGTTCCGTCTTACTGGGATGACAATATGGCAAGACTGAGGTTTGATTTACCTTAGAACCTGGTTTAATTTAAAACACCGCGGCCTTTTTGCCGCTGACTGTGTTCCAAGGCAGTTCCCATTTTTTGTCGGCAACCCGTTTATGTTTGTGATGTCGCATACATTGCCTCTATTGTTCCTTGTTATTGTGTTGGTTTTGAATGCCTGTTTTTAGTTGACTGTGTTCTGTGAATGTTACATTTCCTGTTTGACTTTTGAACCTACTTTTCAAAACGTGTATGTCAAAGAGTGTGTGGAATAAAACAGGTTTGTCCTGTAATGTCATAGTTTACCACGAGAGTGTTAATTGGTCATGTTTAGGTATATATCCTAGTGAATGAATGAATGAATGAATGAATGGTGTTTTACGGCACGTCGACACATAAATAGGTCATATTGTGCGCAAAAACTGATAAAATATGAAAAAATTTAGTAACCAAAAATTAATGTAAATATATAAAGATAAAACTATTGACAAATAAGGGATTATATCCTAGTGCATCGTCTCCTTGATGCAAAGTATTAGTTTGCTGTCATAACATTTGAATAAATGTTCACACACCCATTTCCGTTTTATATGACAATAGTATTGTGTTCATTTTCAGTAGAGTGTAGCATGACATCTGAAACTAGGAAAACATCAAATTCAGCATGCTTTGGCACTTATAGTGACTACACAGTAGTATCGCTATCCTGCGATTCCGGAAGTGTTATCGCGATTGACAACATTATGTTTGGCGCACAGAGGCTGTCAAGTGGGTGTTCTTCGGTTTGGGTGAAGGGATCAGAGGCATGCTGCGAACCGTCTGACAATGAAACAGATGACTGTATGTTTGGTCTTGATACGACATACAACCAAGTCTATCATCAGAACTGCAACGGCAGGGAGTTGTGCTCTAGCCAAGTCCAGTATGATGTATTAA
The DNA here is from genome assembly GCA_037043455.1 of Cyrtodaria siliqua. NCBI lineage: Eukaryota > Metazoa > Mollusca > Bivalvia > Adapedonta > Hiatellidae > Cyrtodaria > Cyrtodaria siliqua. The sequence goes on along the minus strand of JAWPHD010003711.1, from coordinate 153,044 downwards.
CGACCGATCGATGTGGAAAAGATATATCCGAATACCCAACCGTAACGCACTACATGTTCATTACTTATTATTGTGTTAAAAGTGAGTATATGTTTAAACAAGTTTGACACGTCCTCCTAAATTTAATTTACTAAATAATAAGGAACTAATATAATAAAAAAACATCACTTCTATAGCGGACATGTATTTTCAAAACATGAGAAAAGGGGTATCTTCGAAAGTAACGAACACAAAAGGACCAGCAAGTAACAACATTCGCTGAGCTGCGGGTTTACGGTTTGTTACAAGGCAAAATTAAATATATTATATAAATATTGCATCCCAGTGAGGGTGACAGGTGATATTGTCAACCTGAGGAAAATATTGTCAACCGAGGCGAAGACGAGTTGACATTATTTTTCCGAAGTATTATTATACCGAACAAATGTTTTAATTAAAATTTAAATATACGAGGGGGAAAAATCGCAATCATTTTTTTTTTAATTTATATATATTTTTTTATACCAGTTTTGATTTAAAGTAACAAATCTGCTCGCCACATTTTTTTTATTGTCCTTTGATAAACCAAGCGTCTTACTAAGCGTCCGCCGATTTCCAATTGCCAAAGCGTGTCGTTATTGGTAAAAACCCAAAACCTATTTTTATACTTCCCGTGACTTCACAATCGTGTAACAGTATATAAATATCACATTGTGATATTTATTTTATTATACCGAAATCCCCTCGGGCAAAAACAAGATTCATTTTCAGTACCGATTTCACTTTGCCAGATTCCTTTTTTGAAAAAAAACACATTTCTTTCTAAAAGTTGCTATGAATGTTATATCGTTGGGTCGGAAATAACGTAACTAAGAAAATGAGTGGTAGTTTATTGAAATCGGTCAAGTACTTTTGAAGTTATGATGAGTTAAAAATAGCAATTTCACCATACTGAGCCGATGACGTCACCGAAACAGCGCGCATCAAAACTGCGCATGTGATGATTTTTTTACTATCACCTTGTACTATCACCCTCGCGTGAGATAGTAAGAAATTACACATTGTTGTCTATGGGGATTTATACGGAATCCTGTTAGGGCCATCGCGATCTCGCGTTTTCAATTTCGCGAGATTGCGAGATTGCGAAATAAATTTCGCATTCTCGTCCTATTCTACCTTGTGTGCAATCCAAACATCGTGCAAACCTCGCGATTTTATCATGTTTTCATTTGGACGAGAATGCGAGAATGCGAAATATATCTCGCATTCTCGCCCTATTCTACAATGAAAAAAAACGCGAGATTTGCAATCAAACTTCGTGCAAACCTCGCGATTTTATATCGGCATATTGTACAATGAAAAAAAAGCGAGGATTGGAAATCAAACTTCGTGCAAACCTCGCAATTTTATTCTGTTAGATTACGAGAAAAGAAATATGTTTTCTTGTTTTTGCCCTCTGGTACATCGGAGAAAAAAACGCGCGGTTTGCTAACCCAAACTTCGCGTAATTCTCGCGTTTTTTTCATCGTACAATAGGCCGATATAAAAACGCGAGGTTTGCACGAAGTTTGATTTGCAAATCTCGCGTTTTTTTCATTGTAGAATACGGCGAGAATGCGAGATTTATTTCGCATTCTCGCAATCTCGTCCAAATGAAAACGTGATAAAATCGCGAGGTTTGAACGAAGTTTGGATTGCAAACCTCGCGTTTTTTTCAATGTAGAATAGGACGAGAATGCGAAATTTATTTCGCAATCTCGCAATCTCGCAATCTCGCGAAATTGAAAACGCGAGATCGCGATGGCCCTAACAGGATTCCGTAGATTTAGCATGGGCGTTTTATGTGAGGTATAATAATAAAAATTGTTTACCGGTGGACAGTAAAAATTGCTTCACGCTAAGGGTATGGGCAATTAATACAGGAGTGTAAACGTGAGGTATAATAAAAACGAAATGCATACATACATATATAACAATATATGATAATGTAATGTCTTATCATCAGTATGACGATCAAGTTAAACTGTATATCTGAAAACTGCTAAGTCTGAAGTGTTGCATATATTTATAAAACTTTAAAGAATGTGAAGGGTTTTACATTTACGGGAATTAACATGGCTTTGTCGATTGTAATCTAGACGTATTTTAAATCCCATACACTATATTCATTCACATGTTAAGACACATTCATAAAAACGTTCCTACGTCTGGAACGCATTCACGATTGTAATGTATGTTTTGGGTTTTGTAATTACATAATGTAATTTGTTATGTAGTTTTTTATTTATTTTGTGAATAACATATGTTAAAACTAAAACATACTGTTATACTAAACAGTTAACAGAATAGAGAACATGTGTGTGGGAAGTTTCCCGAAGACTGTGGAAGACTCGACGATATATTTGTGGAACGACGGATTTCCGGTTTCTCATATCCCAAACTCGATGTCCGTTTGTACATGCTCGATACAATCAGACGACTGCGATGCTTTCATTCAGGTTGTCACCATACAGAGGGATCTCACTGGAAACAGGTTCTGTAGTAACAGCTTCTTTATATATTTATCAATCACGTGACAATATTGAGTCTCTTTATAGGATTCCTTTCCCATCACGCACTCGCTAGTTTAACATTACTTGCATATGTATGGTGGCTGATTTCTGCTAGTTTCGTTCTTTTTTTCTCTCTCTTTTAGTGGCGAAATAATGAAAACACTAAAGTCGAAATATGTAGTTGCGTTGTTTCGGGATGCAGGAACTGAAAATCAAATAATGTATTTGCGTGGGTTCGGAGAATGGAAGTCATAAGAAGTCGAAGCATTCACCGAATCAGACACCATGCGTTTGAAAGATATTTAGTAAATTTTAAGTTAAATAAAAAAAGTATCAAATGTTTGTGTATCAGGTATTAAATCAGTTATAAATTATTGTTTGTTAACTTTAATCAAATACTCTTTGGTTAATTAGGATCAAAACCCTCTGAACAAAGGGTCAGTACTGATCCCGAACACTGACCAGTATCATATAATGTGGAATTTAAATTAAATGGATTTGTAATTATTGACTCTATATGTTAAGTACCTATTTGAACCATTGATATCATATATGTTTCTCGGATACCTCTTTATCACAAATGTTTCTCGGATACCTCTTTATATTATATGTTTCTCGGATACCTCTTTATCATATATGTTTCTCGGATACATCATATATGTTTCTCGGATACCTCTTTATCACATATGTTTCTCGGCTACCTCTTTATAATATATGTTTCTTGGATACCTCTTTATCATATATGTTTCTCGGATACCTCTTTATCGTATATGTTTCTCGGATACCTCTTTATCATATATGTTTCTCGGATACCTCTTTATCATAAATGTTTCTCGGTTACCTCTTTATCACATATGTTTCTCGGATACCTCTTTATCATATATGTTTCTCTGATACCTCTTTATCATATATGTTTCTCGGATACCTCTTTATCTCATATGTTTCTCGGATACCTCTTTATCACATATGTTTCTCGGATACCTCTTTATCATATATGTTTCTCGGATACCTCTTTATCATATATGTTTCTCGGATACGTCTTTATCATATATGTTTCTCGGTTACCTCTTTATCACATATGTTTCTCGGATACCTCTTTATCACATATGTTTCTCGGATACCTCTTTATCATATATGTTTCTCTGATACCTCTTTATCATATATGTTTCTCGGATACCTCTTTATCTCATATGTTTCTCGGATACCTCTTTATCACATATGTTTCTCGGATACCTCTTTATCATATATGTTTCTCGAATACCTCTTTATCATATATGTTTCTCGGATACGTCTTTATCATATATGTTTCTCGGATACCTCTTTGTCATATATGTTTCTAGGATATGTTTCTCGGATACCTCTTTATCATATATGTTTCTCGGATACCTCTTTATCATATTTGCTTCTCGGATACCTCTTTATCATATATGTTTCTCGGATACCTCTTTATCATATATGTTTCTCGGATACCTCTTTATCATATTTGCTTCTCGGATACCTCTCTATCATATATGTTTCTCGGATACCTCTTTATCATATTTGCTTCTCGGATACCTCTTTATCATATATGTTTCTCGGATACCTCTTTATCACATATGCTTCTCGGATACCTCTTTATCATATATGTTTCTCGGATACCTCTTTATCATATATGTTTCTCGGATACCTCTATATCATATATGTTTCTCGGATACCTCTTTATCATATATGTTTCTCGGATACCTCTTTATCATATATGTTTCTCGGATACCTCTTTATCATATATGCTCCTCGGATACATCTTTATCATATACGTTTCTCGGATACCTCTTTATCATGTCTGTTTCTGGGATAACTCTTTATCATATATGTAGGATACCTCTTTTCAGCGGAGTATCCTGCGATCAACTGTTGCTACTGTCAGATGAAAATGGCACAGAGATCACCCGGTGGGATTGTTCTGACAATACGGTATCGTTTGAAACGATATCGACATCCTTAAATTATGTCACATATACTCTACAGAACAGTCGAACGACCGATGACGGACAATTGTGGGTCGGATTCTCTGGTAACAATTCACGATTGAAAATATAATGGAAATCAAACACAATATACTATACCATAGTATGATATTTCTGCATATAAACATTTATCGAAAATATTATTTCTTGATCTATACGAAATAAACATTTAAATATCACTGACATATTATATAAAAATCACTTTTTCTACAATTTAGAAAATACTTAAATGCTACTTTTCATTCACAAATCAGTTATGACCAATGATGAATTAAATTTGATAAACAGTGACATACAAAATAAATGGTAATATGCTGTATCTGTAAACAACTAAATCAACAATACTTATTCCTCTATTACAGTTCCGAATACGGCCAATCTTACCATTAACTGTCCTGCTGGAACTCCAACAACATGTACAAAATCAAAATCGACTACAAAGACGACAACCACAACAACCACAACAACACCGATAGTAACTACAACCGTACCAGTGATATCTAATAAAACGACCCCTACATCGGCGACTACCAGTTTACCCATAACGATGCCTACATCGGCGACCACAAGTTTACCCACACCGATGCGTATATCGACGACTATCAGTTTACCCTCGACAAACCTTACATCGGCGATCACCAGTTTACCCACGTCAACCCCTACATCAGCGACCAACAGTTTACCCACAACGATACCTACATCAGGGACCACGAGTTTACCCACGTCAACCCCTACATCAGCGACCAACAGTTTACCCACAACGATGCCTACATCGGCGACCACGAGTTTACCCACATCAACTCCTACATCGGCGACCAACATTTTAACCACAACGATGCCTACATCAGCGACCACGAGTTTACCCACATCAACTCCTACATCGGCGACAAACAGTTTACCCACAACGATGCCTACATCGGCGACCAGGAGTTTACCCACGTCAACCCCTACATCAGCGACCAACAGTTTACCCACAACGATGCGTAAATCGACGACTATCAGTTTACCCTCGACAAACCTTACATCGGCGATCACCAGTTTACCCACGTCAACCCCTACATCAGCGACCACCAGTTTACCCACAACGATGCCTACATCGACAACCACGAATTTACCCACATCAACTCCTACATCGGCGACCAACAGTTTACCCACAACGATGCCTACATCGGCGACCAGGAGTTTACCCACGTCAACCCCTACAACAGCGACCAACAGTTAACCCACAACGATGCCTACATCGGCGACCAGGAGTTTACCCACATCAACTCCTACATCGGCGACCAACAGTTTAACCACAACGATGCCTACATCAGCGACCACGAGTTTACCCACATCAACTCCTACATCGGCGACAAACAGTTTACCCACAACAATGTCTACATCGGCGACCAGGAGTTTACCCACGTCAACCCCTACATCAGCGACCAACAGTTTACTCACAACGATGCGTAAATCGACGACTATCAGTTTACCCTCGACAAACCTTACATCGGCGATCACCAGTTTACCCACGTCAACCCCTACATCAGCGACCTCCAGTTTACCCACAACGATGCCTACATCGACGACCACGAGTTTACCCACATCAACTCCTACATCGGCGACCAACAGTTTAACCACAACGATACCTACATCAGCGACCACGAGTTTACCCACATCAACTCCTACATCGGCGACCAACAGTTTACCCACAACGATGCCTACATCGGCGACCAGGAGTTTACCCACGTCAACCCCTACAACAGCGACCAACAGCTTACCCACAACGATGCCTACATCGACGACCACGAGTTTACCCACGTCAACCCCTACATCAGCGACCAACAGTTTAACCACAACGTTGCCTACATCAGCGACCACGAGTTTACCCACATCAACTCCTACATCGGCGACAAACAGTTTACCCACAACGATGCCTACATCGGCGACCAGGAGTTTACCCACGTCAACCCCTACATCAGCGACCAACAGTTTACCCACAACGATGCCTACATCGACGACCACGAGTTTACCCACATCAACTCCTACATCGGCGACCAACAGTTTAACCACAACGATGCCTACATCAGCGACCAAGAGTTTACCCTCGACTACCCCTACATCGGCGACCAACAGTTTACCCACGACGACTCCTACATCAGCGACCACCAGTTTACCCACAACGATGCCTACATCGACGACCACGAGTTTACCCACATCAACTCCTACATCGGCGACCAACAGTTTAACCACAACGATACCTACATCAGGGACCACGAGTTTACCCACGTCAACCCCTACATCAGCGACCAACAGTTTACCCACAACGATGCCTACATCGGCGACCACGAGTTTACCCACATCATCTCCTACATCGGCGACCAACAGTTTAACCACAACGATGCCTACATCAGCGACCACGAGTTTACCCACATCAACTCCTACATCGGCGACCAACAGTTTACCCACAACGATGCCTACATCGGCGACGAGGAGATTACCCACGTCAACCCCTACAACAGCGACCAACAGCTTACCCACAACGATGCCTATATCGACGACCACGAGTTTACCTACATCAACTCCTACATCGGCGACCAACAGTTTAACCGTAACGATGCCTACATCAGCGACCAAGAGTTTACCCTCGACAACCCCTACATCGGCGACCAACAGTTTACCCACGACGACTCCTACATCAGCGACCACCAGTTTACCCACAACGGTGCCTAAATCGCCGACAACCAGTTTACCCACGACGATGCCTACATCTGCGACCACCAGTTTACCCACAACGATGCCTGCATCGGCAACTACCAGTTTACCCAAAAAGACTCCTACATCGGCGACCACCAGTTTGCCCACGACAACCCCTACATCGGCGACCACAAGTTTACCCACAACGATGCCAACATCGGCGACCACCAGTTTACCCACGACAACCCCTACATCGGCGACCACAAGTTTACCCACAACGATGCCTACATCGGCGACCAACAGTTTACCCACGACGACTCCTACATCGGCGACCACCAGTTTACCCACGAAAAGCCCTACATCGGCGACCACAAGTTTACCCACAACGATGCCTACATCGACGACCACCAGTCTACCAACTACAACCCCTACATCGGCGACCACCAGTTTACCCACGACGGCTCCTACATCGGCGACCTCTAGTTTACCCACAACGACCCCTACATCGCCGACTTCCAGTTTACCCACAACGATGCATACATCGGCGACCAACAGTTTACCCACGACAACCTCTACATCGGCGACCACCAGTTTACCCTGGACAATCGCACTTCCCATTGCAACTACTATATCTGGGGCAGTAAATACAGTTTCCTTGACATCATCATTTACAGGTACAGTTATACATCTATAACAGGGCGATAATCAAAGAATTCAAACTAATTATAAAATGAATTAGAATAAGATAATATTGTTTTTTGTCCGTGCGTTAAAATAATAAAATGTATTATATACTTTCCGCTGAAATAGTGGATTCTATGATTAAAATAAAACCTTATATTTGCATGTTTTTTAAATATGGCAATCAAATTATACATCATAACAATTGAACTTAAAAACAGAATTTATACTGCACGCTCTTTTCTTTTTTAATCTACAGATATATAAATATCATTTTTTTAATCTACAGAAAGATAAATATCATTTTTTGTTCTTTCTTTTTCAGTGGTGATCACCATATTTGCTCGCTTGTTGCTAACATAGACGTCGTTATCATTATCCTGTGTTGTTGCTTCTGTTGACATTGAGAATAACGAAATCGCACAGCATTGACAGTTATAAGTGATGAAACAGACAAATAGAACAATAATCACCTGTAACAAAACAAGCAAATACTGTGTCATAAATACTGTTAAATACAATGGCCTTCATAGTTAATTAACATGACGCCAGTTGTCAATCATTTATCTATTTCAATCAATCAAACTAATACGATACCTCTTACAAACAATAGCACCTATTGACAAACAATACCACCTATTGTCAATGTACTCCGACATCAACAATAGGGCGGATATATCTAAGTACTGGCGTTTATTTAAACTATGAACAATAGACATGATAGAGGGCGGAGCTGGAAGGTGAATGCCGGAACTATGCATTGGGCTCTCATATACATTCTATATGTGTGTTGTTTAAAATGCGGGTTTGTAAATAGTTACATTCGGTGAAGGCTAACATTTGTGTTCGATGTTTACATCTACTTTTATGATTTGTGTTTATGATAATTTTCTTTTAAATATTTATTTCTTAAGCTTAATTTAAAGATTGATATCATTTTCGTTTCGGAGATCCATAAATACGAACGTGTGCATGAATTTGGAACTAAGTTATAAGGTTAGAAAAGAACATGACTTTGTCATCTTTTTGTTATTATAGTTTTACACACAGTGATCAATTTCGTCATAAACGTTTTTTTTCTCTTTTTATAGATTATATGCAATTTAAAAGTCATGCAAAACTTAAGTGGATGTAGAATGCTGAAAAGCGCTATCGTATATTTTTTATTATTGCATACGCATTTACAAGTTCCGTTTACTTTCAAAGTAACAGAAAACGTCCATATTCGCCCTGACGTGTTCATATTGAGGTGTTGTAAAATCAGTTTACTGCAACTACTATTTTGCATACTCGTTAGGGATTGGTGCAATCCGCAGTCATGTCACGGGAAGTTTGTCATGTGATGTAAACAATATAGTATTTTTGTTTCATTGTGCAAAATTCCCACGATGTTACGACAGTAAGTATGTTTCAAATAAATATTTTTAATGAAAATTAAATGTTAAAACCTATTGTTTTATTTTTATATTAAAAATGCGTATGCAATAAAAAGGTTATTCAACTTGTATTGGGATATACGCACTTGGTCTTACGCGTATAAGTATTATGTTGTAGAACTAGTGCATATCCGACCTTGAAACTAATAGAGTATTGACGCTGTACAAATCTGTAATGCTGCTCTCACACAGTGGCGAATATGGTGGCGAATGGGCTTACGAATGCAATTCGCCACCAATTCGCAATGACCACAAGGTGATCGCCAGACATTCGTAGGTGTTCGTAAGCATTCGCGGTCGTTCATGGGGTGTTGCGAATATTAGGAACATGCTCCTAAAATTCGCCAGGAAAGCATATTCCCATTGCTTTCGCAACATTTTCGTAAGCAATCGCAAACAATTCTTATTGATGGCAAGGCATTTGTAGTGATCGTAAGACATTTGTAGGGATTTGCTAGCATTTGTCATGCCCCTGGGCATGCTTAAGGATAAAAACTTGACTTTTTAACAACTTAAAACTTGACTTTCTGAAGAAGAAGTTGACTCGGCGGAGGCTGGCGAATAAGTGACAAAGAGAAACATTGGCAATGGGTATATGCAATTAGCCAAGCATGCGTTGTGTAGTCGTTTCATTCGTAAGGCGTTCGCAAGCATTCGCAAGATTCGCAACGGCATTCGTAAGCATTCGTAACATTCGCAAGCAATTCGGCAAATTGATTGTTAAGTAATCGTAAGGTTCGTAAGAAATTCGCAAGGATTCGCAAGGATTCGTAAGAATTTCGGAAGCATTCATAAGGCCTCACTTTTTTCAGTATTTCTCCAGGCCAATCTTATCATTTTCTGCGAATTTGAAGTGAATTTTAAATTTTCATATTCGCAAGGATATTCTTCACTGCGTGAGAGAGGCATAAAGCATCGTTTTGAATATCATACTTATTTAGATTTATTTAGATTTATTGCATGCAAGGCGCGATCGCAGTGTTTTAACCAGATTACGTTTGTCCGCTCATAGTTTAAGGATCGAAACAGGGAGGTATTCTCGGGAAAGACTAGAAAGGAATGAAAGGATTTGTGAGATATGTTACACTAACAATATTGAGGACGAGTTCCATTTTACATTAATATGCCCTACTTATAATACAATCAGAAGTAAATATATCAAACGATATTACATACAAAGGCCAAGCATGTTTATATTGATTGCTCTCCTTCAGTCGTCTAACAAAAAAGAAGTTATTAATTTTAGCAAATACATTTCAGAAGCATTCTCTTTAAGACATACCATGATAAATAACTTATAAGCTCGAACTTCATCCTCACGATATAAAAGTCGTTCTATTGATATATATATATATGTTGGTGTTTTTTTTTGTTGTTTTTGTCTGTGATTTTTTTGTGATTGTTTTCATTCGTGTTATCTGTATTTTTTCACGCAATATTTTATAAATAGGTGAAATTGTACTAATCTTGTCAATGTGTTTCAATTATATTTGTAAATGTGTATTTACATGATGAAAAACTATGTAATAGTTTAAGTCAATAAACATTCCTTCTTCTCTTCTTCTTCTTCTTCTTCTTCTTCTTCTTCTTCTTCTTCTTCTTCTTCTTCTTCTTCTTCTTCTTCTTCTTCTTTTCTTCTTCTTCTTCTTCTTCTTCTTCTTCTTCTTCTTCTTCTTCTTCCTTTCTTCTCATATATCTCTCTAACTCACATATTAATATTTCTATTTTAAGTACTTTTTAGACAACATGTCAAGATTAGCACCGGCCGCTCAGTTTTTACTGTGTATAAAAGTGTGTGATAACAATATTTTTAGAAAATGATTTTATAAATTAAAACAGTGATATATGTGTATGCATTGACTACTGGACCTACTGCTGTGGCTTTATGTGAGTCTTATGACACGGCTGTGGTAGTCGGTTCAGATGCTCAATATTTTAACATTGTGAACAGTCATATGTATATTGGTATTGTACAGTCTCTTGTAATTCTAAAAAGAATGGCACAGTTGTATTTTATGATTTGTTGTATTGTAGATAATAGTGTACTGTGATGAGACTTAAATAAACTATTAAACTATATCCCAATATAAATCTAATAACCTATAATTATTTACTTATTTTCAAACTCTGCTTATTTAAAAGGTTGTATATACAAACAATATTTAATTGCTGAAAAACGAAAATGTATAAATATATCGATTGGTTGTCATTACATTATGTTGTTTGTCGTCTATTGTTTAGTAAAATGTACAAAAGCGTGTCTGACGAATACAAATTTTTTTGCTTAGGGAATTTGTCATAACAACATATAAAACTGTTTAAATCAGAGTATGAAGTTGAATCATATTGCAAACGTAGCTGCATTTGCACAGTTTAGGTGTGGTGTGGTACCGTTGAGAATAATCGAAACAGGCTGATACGAAAATATTGAGTTTTTGTTCATTTTGTATTCACAAGGTTGAGGACGAAACAGACAACATTTATTTTTGTTTTCCAATAAAGATATGATACGAGTGAGTGCCTAAACCTGTTGTAATATTGTAAAACAACAAAACTCTGTTTTATATTCTTACCTATCTCTTATTTCCTTTTTTTCTTGCAGTAAGCTGGTGAGTTTTCTTTTTTAGTTAAAATCATCATATTTTTTTACTGTAAACATGGTAAATAATAGAATCATTATTAGATCAGAAATAAGGTTTTATAAAGACGTTGAGAAGTCGGTGCTAATCAGTACACTCCAGATCTGATCTCGAATGTTATCCAGTTTTTAAAAATATTTGTTAAGGTTTCAGTAGCCGTTGCGATTTTCTAACTCACATATTAATATTTCTATGTAATTAATTTTTAAACAATATGTCAAGATTACCATCGGCCAATCCAATATTACTGTCTTTCATTATAGCATTCTGAGAAAACAATGTGATAAATTAAAGCAGTTGATATTCTGTATTAATTGACTGCATGTACTTCAGAAGCAATTGCTCAATATTTTAATATTGTAAACAATCATATGGATATTTTTCGTGTAGTCTCTTGCAATTCTAAAACGAATAGCACATTATATTTTATGAATTGTTGTATTCTAAATAATATTGTATTGTGGTGAGACTTGAATAAACTAGTATACGTATAAACTATAATTTCTAAGACAAAACATTAATGGTGAAGAAAATCAAAGTGCGTTATTAACACTGGAAATATGAAAATATATCAACAAGGTACACAACACATATTAAGTTGATACATAAATATATGTGCTCATGTGAACATTTTAAACTTTAATAATGACGTATTAAAGGCGAATTATTTTATTCAATAAGGTTTAATGAGGTACTAATTCACTAGAATGGTGTTCTCTTCAGATAAGCAATTTTTTGCTCAAAACATAAGTGGTTTTCTCTTTTTATTGAGGACCTAGAACTATATTTACAAAATGATATTTTCTGGTTTAGAAATTGATGATATTACTTTTATTTGCGGACGATATGGTTATCATGGAGAAATCACCTGAAGAATTACAAAAAAATATTAATTTACTTTATGACTATTGTAACAAATGGGGATTAGAGGTGAATACTGTTAAAACAAAGATTATGTTTTTTAGAAAAAATGGTGGTTTATTAAACAATGAATCTTGGCATTATAATGGAGAGAATATAGAGGTAGTAAATGATTTCAACTATTTATGTACAGTTTTTAATTATACTGGAAATTTTGCTCTGAACCAAGAACAACTTATTGGAAAATCTTTGAAAGCATTAAATGTTCTCTTAGTAAACTGTAGAAAATAAGGTTGAAACCAAAAGTATTATGTCAACTATTTGATTAATTTGTGGGGTCTATTTTAAATTATTCTTCTGAAGTTTGGGGATATACGAAATCAAAGCAAATCGAAAGAATACATTTAAAATTTAAATTTTGTAAATTTTAAAAGTAAGAAATAGTTCTTGTACATCAGGAGTATATGGTGAATTAGGAAGATATCCTTCATTTATAACGCGTTATGTAAGAATACTTAGATACTGGTTTAAATTATTGAAAACAGATAACATAATACTTAAAAGCATTTACACATCGACACTAAAATATTGTGAAAATGGTTATACAAATTGGGCATCGAATGTAAACAATATGTTAAACGAATACGGTTTTTCACATGTTTGGAATGACCCAAATTCTGTTAATGATAAATACTTTATAAATACGTTTAGACAAAGAGTTGTTGATTGTTTTATACAACGATGGTTTGTAGATAAGGAATCAAGTGATGTACTTGACTTATATAATAATTGTAAATTGAGTTTTAATTATGAATCATACCTTGATATTTTACCATGTAATCTCAGACCATATTTGACAAAATTCAGAATATCAGCACATCCGTTAAGAATACAGACCGGTAGATACTCTCGTAATAGAATACCTAGAAATGAAAGATATTGTCAATGCTGCCACAGTATTGATTTGGAAGATCAATACCATTTTATTTTGATTTGTCCTTGTTACACAAGAATCCGGACAATTTATATTAAAAAATATTATTATAATAGACCTAGTATGTTTAAATTCTTAGAAATAATGCAGACACAGGATAAGAATATTGTTATTAAGTTAGCTAAATATATTAGTACAGCTTTAGCTGTAAGGAATACAATCTTGATTAATTAAACAATGTTTAGCTCTTTTGTATTTTCATTCTCATATATCAGTTATTTAATATTAAAGTTGCCTATAGCAATTGTACTTTTGTCTAAATTACTCGACTTATTACGCATGTAAATATATAACGATGTATGTATGTACAAGTTAAATAAAATATATGTTCTGTTCTTCTGCAACGACGGTATCATAGTCATTTGTAGTAGTTTTTTCAGTGCTCTCATTGCTCCAAATGATGTTTGGAAACCTAAAACAAAAACAAATTCAACAGTAAAAGAAATCAGAGGGAGCGTTCATGAGAATGATCAAAGACAGTAGAAGATCAGTTACAAAGCATAAAGTTAGAAGAATCAAAGTGCAAAGGAACATTGGAAAATATAATCCAGAGGAAATATTTAAACAATTGAAATAATGGAAATGATTAAATAGTGATTAAACGCTAAGTGTCGTAAGATGACCCTAGTTGTTGAGGCTTACTCAAGAAAGAATCAATTACGGTGAATGCATTTACATAAGTTTAATGCAACTTTTAAAATATGTTAAATATATATACAATTATCAAAAAAAACAAGCGAGTACACAGATGAAATTTGAAAAGACTGTTCTCATGAACGTTTATGAAGTTATTAGTATTGTCACAAATACTGAATGTGTCGACTGACTATTTACGACACTAAAGTGTTGTTAAAGTTATAACAATGTTGATGTTCACACCAATTATGATCTAGCGCGATAACTGTGATGCGCGAGAGCTCATGAATATGATGATGCACGAATCACATGGGTGATTGTCATCAAATGCCTTCTATAAGGGTTGATGACGCGATATAATGATGATAAACCTCAACTGAGGTTGTGGATGATGTTCCTCCAGTGAGGACTGATCGATTCTATAACCTGACCATGTTGCACATGTACGGGGACCGTCTCCACCGCTCGTAACGTTATATGTTGATCGTAGTGTCGAATCACCTGAAGTGCTCACACACCCTAAAGGCTTAGCTCCACTCCGGGAGCCTTATATCCAAACTTGGATGGCTTAGGCTGTAATAATACATACGTTTTAGATGTCGGTTCATAAACACACCAGTCTTATATAATTATCATTACACCAACAAATCATGATCTAATAAATATATACAAGCCACTCTCTAATTATGATGAGTAGCAATGGATGTATATTCTACAACGCCATGTATACGCGTCGAACATTTATACTAGTCACTCATCTCATTGTTAACTAATGTTAACAATCGTGTATTACAATCACTGAGTTATACACCAACGTTAACTAATGCACCTATCACACACCGTCATCAAATTAATATTGTTTTACAATTAATGACCAATTACAATAATCACATCCAATAAAGTTACTTCAAAACCATATGCTAGTCTCAAGTTAATGTTTGAGAACCGGATGTCGTAACCGCCAACCACGATTGCGCCGCCCACTGAATACAAATGTACGATAAAAGTTCATAAAATAAATACTGACCACATATTGCCTGTGAATTTCGCCGTCCAATTTCTGCTCCAAACAAAGCAACTATCAAGCAATCCCCGCCAAATCTAGAAGACAATGGATTTTATAGCAAACGTTACGCCCAAACCATTATTTTCCCCGTTCAGTCCGTGACACACGTGACAGCATGCGCAGTATTAAAATCTACACGAAAGGGCCCTTAAACAACTTTGCTCTTTAAAGAGATAGACCTATACTTTTACATGCATTAGCACAAAACTAAACGTATTAAACGGCCCTTATGGACGCCCTCTGGCGGCAACTAAAAATATGCCCTAGTCCTAGCAAAATACATGGTTGCATAATAAGCAACATTAAAATTTCAACAATATTCTACAATTGTACACTACACTGTCATAACATACACTGCTAGTGTACAATACACTGCAATACACTATTATACTATTGTATTCTTCTATTGTATTTATAATTGTCATTATGTGCGGCGACTTAAATAGTCTGCCCCAATATTGTGCTTTCCACGGTCTATTACCCGGACTCTCATGTTACCAATAACACTACTTCCTGCAACTACAAGAACTCCAACCTTACACATTGCATCCATCGCATTACCAGTATACTGTTTGCGAAATGGGGTAGGGTCTCCCGTTTTCCTAATCGGCTTTGCTAACGTGTGCTTAAAGCTACACTGTACTACATCTGTTGGTCTCGACGCATCGAACCGAACAGCACTACACTCAGAGTCTAAACGACATACCTCTCGTTTCTCTACTACACTGCCCGATATGTCTTACATCGGCTGCTGTCTCCTTACCTACACTAGTAGGAAAATACAGGGGACTAGTGTCCTCACTACTGCCTTTCACACTATCCTCAATAACTGCAACATTAACTCCATTTAACACCCCTTGTTGCACATTATCGATTCTACTGATATACTATTTCAGCATATTCGCATGAAAGGTCTTTAACTTTCCGTTTATCTCGATACGATAATCCATAGTGTTCACTATCCCTCTAACGTAAAACGGACCTTTCCATTGTAATAACAGTTTGTTATTGTCGGTCGGGAGTAACAGTAACACCTGGTCATCTATCTTAAATTTCCTATCTCTAGCTTTCTGGTCATAGTACCGTTTGTACTTGGTACTTGCCTTAACTAACTGACTTTGAGCTGTCTTACAAGTCTCCTCTAGTTTCTACTTCAGGTCTAAAACATACTGATATGTAGTCTTAACCTCATCACTATCTACTTCACCTGCCCACATCTCTCTAAGAATCCTCATGGGACCTCCAACTGATCTACCGTACAATAACTCAAACGGAGAAAATCCTAAACTCTCTTGTGGAACCTCTCTAAATGCAAACAGCAAAGCATTAAGATATTTGTCCCAATCGTTGGGTCTCTCTGTACACATACGCCGTAACATTTACGTCCCGTTAAATCGTTCGACTAACCCGTTACACATAGGGTGATACGGTGTTGTCGTGATTTGACGCAAAGACAATAACTTGCTAAGTTCAGCCATTAGTTCTGACGTAAACTGTGACCCACAATCAGTCATCATTTTTCTCTGGTAAACCTAGCCTACTGAACATATCAACTAATGCCTCAGCTACTCTCTGTTTCAATTGAGGGCAATGCTACTGCCTCCGGATACCTAGTTGCATAGTCTACCATGGTTAAAATGTACCTATTTTTCCTATCCGACACTGGAAAAATTGGTCCAACTAAATGAACTTTTGTCACTCGACCTTTTGGTACTGTCCTTTGGCATACATCGCAGGACCTGCAATACTCAGTTACATCTCCACTAACGCCTGGCCAATAACATTCTGCCAATACTCTATCTGACGTTTTCTTTACGCCTAAATGACCTCCCATAATCGACTCATGAGCTACCTTAAGCACTATCGTTCTATACTGGGTAGGTACCACTAATTGGTGAAACTGTCTACCACTATCTTCAAATTCTCTGTACAATAACCTATTCTTATGTACAAACTTAGAACTACCGGACCCTTTACACTTCTCCACTACACCATCCTTGGCCTTCACTTTACAAGGATCTAATGACTCGTCTTGAGTTTGTGCTTCTATAAACTCCGCTTTGGATATGTCACCTACGGCTGCAGGAACCTTTAATTTTCTATAAGTCTGAGCTTGCTTCTGAACCTGCGCTCTAATCTCTACTGCATTACTAATGATACTCCTAAAATCGGACACAACCGGAAGTATTGAACCTTCTATGTTCCCTATCGTTAAATCATACATCGGGTCGTCCATACATAGTGCCTCTGTAGTCCCTTTAAAGAAATGTGTATCTACATCTATTCTCGCTATTGGCACGTACTCTACTGACTTATTTAACAACATACACGGTGACTGTTTACCTCGCAACTGGTCATCCGTAACTAAACTACGCTTAATTGCCACACCTGTACAACCTGTATCCCCCATTACAATTACGTCCGTGCCATTCACTCTACCATCTGCCGTTGAAAGATTTGCATACGGAAAGAGACATGTTCCGATCTTCGCCATTACGCCATCCGATTTAACACAACAGCTACTACTCTCGGTTTTAATAACCGGACTATTACTACCTCTGCCTCTACCTCTACCTCGGTTTTGACTACCTCTACCGAAATTCCATGGGTTGTTAAAACCTTGGTTCTGACTACCTACATTGTTGTCCCCTCTGTTACTGTCACTAAAATTGTCTACGACCGCGGATACTTTCACCGATTTCCTACACTCATGTGAAGAATGATTCCCATTACAGTGACGACAACGAATAAAAGGTCTACCTTTGTTGTTACCATTATTGCTACCCCCTCTAGCACTACCTCCACCTTTATAGTTTCCACTCTAGGCTTTCTGTTTATTACTATGATCGTCCCCTTGCCTATCTCTAAAAGTTCTGTCTTTCGACACTACATTATGAGCTCCACCTCTAGCCTCGGCAAACTGATCTGCTTGTGTTGCCATTTCTTCTACACTAGCTAAAAAAAATTCTTTCAGAAATAAGAACAGATCTCTACTACAAACACTGCATAGCTGGTCCCGCAACAAGAAATCTGTGAGGCCTTGATAAGTCTGCGCTACCTTCCCTAACTCTAACCACCTATCTAAGTAATTTCTAGACCTACTAATGAACTAAATAAATGACTCGCCTTTCTCAGGCAAACAAGCTCTAAACCGCTTTCTAAAACCTTCTTCATTTAACTCCAATCTCTTTAAAAGAGCATCTTTTAACTTATAGTCAAGCAAATCTGAACTAGGTTATCTAGAAAATACATATAAGGCCTTGCTTCTCAATAACGAACTTAAATGAACTGCCCACTTATCCTTGGTCCATTCCTGTAACTCAGCATAACGTTCAAACCGTAACAAGTAACGGTCCATGTTATCTTTGTCAGCATCAAAGTATGGTAACTTCGGACCTTTTAACTTCTCCGAATACCCATCTTTCCCTACAGTTTTACTGTCCTTTCTATATATCTTAGCTGCTTCCAACTCTAAAGCTAACTTATGATCAAACTCTGATTTCTCCATCTCCATCTTCATCTTAGCCTTAGCTAGTCTACCATCTGTTTCGAACCTCTCATGTTCTAATTCCTGCTTCTCCCTTACTAATCTGCTTTCTAATTCTAGCTTCTCTTTATCATCATCTCACTTCTCTTTAGCTAATCTACCTTCTTCATCTAGCTTCTCTTCAGCTAATCTACCTTCTAATTCTAACTTCTCTGTGGCTAATCTACTTTCTAATTCTAGCATCTCTGTAGCCAATCTACTTTCGAAGTCTAACTTATCTTTAACTAATCTACTTTCTTCATCTCTTTCCTGCTTTGCTAATTCTCATTCCTTAAGTCAAAATTCCCTTTCCCTAGCCTGTTCGTCTTTAACAAAGGTTCTAAGCTCCTCTCCAGCATAACCTAACTCATTACCCATCTCCGTAAGTTCCTTTATGGGCGTCATGGTTATAGACATTGTAGAATATTCACTACAATAACTACAATACACAAGTCACTAATAATTCTACTCTACTAACTACTAATGGTCAGTCACTGTGTCCGCAGTAAATACCAGGGATAATCATAGGACAAGTTACATACCCATTTGTACTAGCTAGCGCTAACTACTAACGGTTATGTATAGATAGTATCTAGCTTCCACAAAACATATACACTACATAAATTATCTATATTTGATATTGGACATAAACCTTAAACAATCATAGAAATGTGTATTCTATTTAGCATGTACATGTATATTTACTTCTCCTATCAATATAAGTAATCTCGAGTGTCACAACATGAGTAGAACGTCTTGTTCGCCAACCTCACTGGAAACTATTGGTATATCAAGGGAGGTAAATTAAACACCCAAATTATGGAGCAAAAAGTGCCTCAGACCCAATCGTGTAGACCACTGCGATCTCGTGCCAAGGAAAGAACGTACATAACAACAGTTTGGACTTGCCCTACCCTTGTCATGTCTTGACTTGTCTTCCAAGCTGTGGCCGTGATCGTCTCCAGTCGCCTTGATGGATCAGAGGGTGGTACACATTTCTAAAATAATAAGTAAAGATTTAGTATATCATAATAAAGATCACTTATTGATTCTTTCCCTCCGTAGTTGCCCAAAATCCCACTAATGACACCAGTTGTCGCAAGATGACCATAGCGGTTGGGGCTAACTCAGGAAAGAATCAATGACGGTGAATGCATTTACATAAGTTTAATGCAACTTTTATAATATGTTAAATATATATGTTCTACGCAAAGTATGAATATGGACGATTCCGGAATTGCTCTGCGCAAAGTAAGAATTCTTAAAATGCGCAACGATTCCGGAATTGCGCAGGACTATTCCGGAATTGCGCAAGGGATTAACATATATAAACCACGCATTAAGTGTCTCTGCGCAATTTGAGAATGTTTTGCGCAAAGTAAGAATTTGTGTTAGGATGTGTACAGGAAGATGCTAATTTTAAACCTACTTATATTTCATTTTAATACGCTTATTTGCTTCATCCATCAGCGATGAACAGATAAAATATAAATGTGCTTCATAGTTAAGTATCGCGTTTGATTTAATAACATAAACTTAGTTATTTACAAAACAATTTGAAGTCCTTAACTTCAACAATACTTCCCAGGTTCCATAATATTTGGTAAGAAAAGCCAAAATGAACACTTTATTAAAGTACATTAACTGCCCATTTACTTACGTTTCGCCTACACAGGCCGTGAGTACAGTTATAACGTTTCTGCTTATCTAATACTAACTAGTATGTCGGAATAATTAAGTAAGATGGTTCTATATGTTAAATCGAAAATCACTCTTTCATTGGCTTTTCATAATAAAAAAAGTTTCATTATCATACTTTTTTTCATATTTCGTCAAACTTGGCTCAACCCGGGGCTAGAGGGCGTGAACGGTAGCTAGCATATTTCACTACCGCTCATGAACAGTCTCCATCAAACCGAGACTGCAATATTTCGTATGTGTCGTGCTCGGCCGTTTCCAAAGGTCCATTGTCATACTCTTTTTTTTTATAGCACAGTGGCGTTGCTTATGCAGTGTGGCGGCAGTAAAACGTCTCCCCGCGCTTGCAATCAGTACTGTTATTCATTCGATCTTTGGAGATCGCTGAGCCCGATACTTATATTTAGTTATCGGTTGTACATTTTCAATTTCTTTTATTTTCTTACTTAATTTTTGATTCGGTGGTTCCACTACTCCGGCCGATAAAAGGCTCTGGGTAATGTTTAACCACTTATAGGACATGTTGTCTGCTTTTTAAATTAGTCTTTTGGCTGTTACTTGTGACACGCAGGCTTCATAACCGCTGCTCCCAACTAAATTCCATTATGTTTATTTCGCTCTTCGGGGCATCTAAGTTTATTAGATACTGGGACCTTACGCCGTACGACATGGGGAAGCATATAACTCCATGTCCACCGCCGTAAGCATGCCATCTTCGGGATGGTTAAAATTGTGTTTTATTGATTTTATGAATATTGAGTTCTGCTCAACCCAGGGCAAGAGGGCGTGATCGGTAGCTAGCATATTTCACTACCGCTCATGAACAGTCTCAATCAAACCGAGACTGCAATATGTCGTATGTGTCGTGCTCGGCCGTTTCCAAAGGTCCATTGTCATACTCCTTTCTTTTTGGTATGTAACATAACTAACAGTAATCAACGTGTTGCTGTCGTTTTAAATACGACTTTGATTTGCAACATTATTTAGATATCGATGAAGAGAAAACAATGAAAAAGGTCTCGGCATATTTAGATTGTCTTCACATAACCTCGACATAGGAAGAGGAAACCACGAAAAATCATAGAGAGGAAAAAACAATGCAAACTTTAATATATGAATTTTATTGAAAACTCTAGTGCGTCCTTTTTATAAACCACTTCTAGCTTGTACACAAGCGAGTACACAGATGAAATATGAAAAGACTGTTCTCATAAACGTTTAAGACGTCCTTAGTATTGTCACAAATACTGAATGTGTCGACTGACTATATACGACACTAAAATGTAGTTAAAGTTATAACAATGTTGATGTTCACACGAATTATGATCTAGCGCGATAACTGTGATGCGCGAGAGCTCATGAATATGATGATGCGCGAATCCAATGGATGATTGTCATCAAATGCCTTCTACAAGGGTTGATGACGCGATATAATGATGATTAACCTACACTGAGGTTGTGGATGATGTTTCTCCAGTGAGGACTGATAACGGGCCCACCTCGTGTCCCGGGGGTTGTCGATTCTATAACCTTGCCATGTTGCACAGGTACGGGGACCGTCTCCTCCGCTCGTAACGTTATATGTTGATTCTAGTGTCGAATCACCTAAAGAGCTTACACACCCTAAAGGCTTAGCTCCACTCCGAGAGGCTTATATCCAAACCGGGATGGCTTAGACTGTAATAATACATACTTTTTAGATGTCGGTTCATAAACACACCAATCTTATATAATTATCATTACACCAACAAATCATGATCTAATAAATATATACAAGCCACTCTCTAATTATGATGAGTAGCAATGGATGTTTATTCTACAACGCCATGTATACGCGTCGAACAATTATCATAAAAAGTGGGATTTACTGAAACAAAGTTAGAATTATCTTTTACTATGCTTTTTTTTTTTGGCGGAATTGGCCATGGCTGACTTTATGTATTTAATATAGCATTATAATTTATTAGAATTAGTTGAATTTTCAGATCAACATATATTTATTATATTCCGGACAGTCGGACATATTAACTTTCAGATCAACATACATTCATTCTATTCCGGACAATCGGAAATTTTGACAGTTGATAACATTCCCGGAAATATAGTTCCATATTCCGGACAAATCGGACATATTGGGATTTATAAGTGCTGGTAATGCCAAGACACGCAAATACGAGGTAGCACGTGTGCGCGTGTCCCGTCAAAAAATACATGCTTTAGGCGGACTAGCAAGTGTCGAAAAAAGAAGGTGGCAGCCACGGACCAACTTCTGCTTTGTCTGGGAAAAAGGATGCATTTGACTGCATAAATTGGTACAGTCCACCTTACCTAGATCTGACAGATGTTCGTTATTCTTAAACATTTCCATACCTTTTACAGTAAATCCCACTTTTGTTCTTGATGCGCATTCCCGGTTTGAAGTCCCATAGTATACTGCCTTTTATATGACGTAGTCCTAGATGTACCCCGTCTGGTCTGTGATGGGCTCGGTTGAAAGCATCTCTAATGATTTAAGACCCAACTTACGGACTACCCAGACTTGAAATTGGCCGAAAATCAAAACTTAAACAACTGTCAGTTGTTTTGTGTATAAGACCAAACCTACTAGACAATGTTTAATGGGGGCATATTTAATCGGATGTTTCCATCGACCTAATTCATAATGTTATCTTCGGTTTTTCCTTCATTAAACATTGCTGTTGCACCCCCAATTCTGAAAGATTGGGATTTATAATATGTTCTCTGAATGCCTAAGGATTGTAATGCTTTAAGCACCCTTAAATTGGTAGCTTGTTACTGGTGATCCATCAAAATGGCATAGAAATTGACCTTCTATTTTTGGCATGCATGCAAAGTATCTACACAGAGCCTCTTTAATTGAAGTGTTGTGTTCGGAGAACTGTACTGTGATTTTTGCACCCCTACCGAACTGATCGTTATTAATGATCGTTATTAATGCAGTTAACTGCGTCTTTGAAACTTAAAACTTTGTTATCAGAATCTTTATGTGACTTAGACACTTCACCTACTCTTAAAAGAGTACAAAATTCCAGAGCATATGCACAACTGAACAAATTCGCTTCATATTTTGAGATACAGGTATGTATTAGAATAGGCCTTCTATTGTTTGTTTGTTTTTGTGTTCTTTTGTTGTTTTTTGTGTTGTTTTGTTTTTGTGATCTGTTCATGCCATTTAACATGTGTTTGACTAAAAATGTTTTTGTTTCATCTTTGAGACTATTGGGTTTATAAATCCCTATTCCAGACCCTCGGACATAGGCATATCTTACTTATAATTATTGTATATTCCGGACGATAAGCAATATTGTCAATTTGACTTATAATCACATATTCCGGATGATCGGAAATATTTTAAATAGTCATTGACTATATTCAACTCCGGAAAAACGTATATTAAAGTAGTTTAAGTATATTAAAGTATATTCCGGACATCGGAAATATTAAAGTATATTCCAGACATCGGAAATATTGAAAAAAGGACCACCGCCCTGTTTAAATAACAATGGCATTTTTGGCTGGTCATTGAATATTTTAGACTCCGGAAAATCGGAAGATATTGAAGTATATTCCAGACATCGGAAATATTAAATTATATTCCGGAAATCGGAAATATTGAAAAAGGACCGCCGCCCTGTTTAAATAGCCATGGCATTTTTTGGCTGGTCATTGAATATATTAGACTCCGGAAAATCGGAAGATATTAAAGTATGTTCCGGACACTCGGACATAGGCATATATTACTTATAATTATTGTATATTCCGGACGATTAGCAATATTGTCAATTCGACTTATAATCACATATTCCGGATAATCGGAAATATTTTAAATAGTCATTGACTATATTCAACTCCGGAAAAACGGAAGTATATTAAAGTATATTCCGGACATCGGAAATATTAAAGTATATTCCGGACATCGGAAATATTTGAAAAGGACCGCCGCCCTGTTTAAATAACAATGGCATTTTTGGCTGGTCATTGAATATGTTAGACTCCGGAAAATCGGAAGATATATATACTGCAGTAATTTCCCCTTTTATGTTAACTCGAATTACTTGTCATTTTATGCCTTCATAATTCCATTTATACTAGTCATTCATCTCATTGTTAACTTATGTTAACAATCGTGTAGTACAATCACTGGGTTATACATCAACGTTAACTAATGCACCTATCACACACCGTCATCAAATTAATATTGTTTTACAATTAATGACCAATTACAATAATCACATCCAGTAAAGTAACTTCAAAATCATATGCTAGTCTCAAGTTAATGTTTGAGAAACACCAAAGCTAACCGGATGTCGTAACCGCCAACCAAGATGGCGCCGCTACTGAATACAAATGTACGATAAAAGTTTATAAAATAAATACTGACCACATATTGCCTGTGAATTTCGCCATCCAAATTCTGCTCCAAACAAAGCAACTATCAAGCAATTTCCGCCAAAACTAGAAGACAATGGATTTTATAGCAAACGTTACGCCCAAACCATTATTCCCCCCGTTCAGTCCGTGACACATGTGACAACATGCGCAGTATTAAAATCTACCCAAAAGGGCCCTTAAACAACTTTGCTCTTTAAAGAGATAGACCTATACTTTTACATGCATTAGCACAAAACTAAACTTATTAAACGGCATACTGACGTCATTTCAAATTTTTCAAATTCATCACTGATATTCGGCAGGTGCCCTCCTGATTATTCAGGACTTAATCCGCGGTGCGGTAATTCGGTGTGCATATAATCCTAATACATTTAGGGATTCACGAACCTTTGGGGACCCTTTTAAAAATACACAGAAATATAAAACGCACATTTGAGGAAAGTTGAATGCTTTTGTCCGGCGTGTCTAGATTGGGTCCTAAAACCTGTGTTTTGGTTTTCAGCTATATATATGCAAATCACCTGACCAGACTACTTTTTCACCCATTATTCCAAGTGCCAAACACGAGAGATGATACTATTATCGATCGAGTGCGAGAATGATTAAACGGCCCTTCCGGACGCCCTCTGGCCGCCACTTAAAATGTGCACGCTTTTCCGTGTTACCTGAATAGACCATGGACATTGTGAATTGGTTTCAACTGAACAATGGATTAGCGTGTGACTGACAGGTGCTTACAAGAGCTGTGTACGATCAATACGCTCTACTCGTGATTATATTGTGACACTAAGGAAATATAAACATAAGTGGAATGTTAACAGCTTTTTAGCAATTCTACTCATACAGTTATACAGAAAGCAATAAACAACCGAACAATGGATTTGCGGCAAAGCGTTGCGTGTGATGCAACTGGTCAGAAGTAATAAAAATAGAAAATACATTTTATTTAGCAGGAACATGCTGCTGCCCTGTATATGTTAGTGTGTATGACGTCAAAGACATTAAAGAAACTAACAAGCAAAATAACGGCAAAATTACACTACAAAACCGTTTAACAAAACTCTATCCAGGTGTTCACGTCATATAATAATGTATATGCGCCGATTAAAAGTAAAATTTATTCCGGGATTCTTAAAATATTCGTAACTGAATATGAGTAAAAGGAATTATGAGTTGGTAACTCTTAATTCGACGCTCCAGTTTTGGGGTTTGGCCTGGATGATTAAAGCCGTTTATATTGTGCCTATGAGATAGGATTCTCAAAATATGTAAGTTTGTCGTCAGTGGGTTTAGAAACGATGTACATACGTTGTAAAATGTGGCTGTTGTTGGCGGGATAGCTACTTCAACTTTGACCTACGTTTGGTTTGAACCTGTTGCTGTCATGAAGATGTGTGTATGATTTATTTTAAAATGTGCTAACTGTATGGCAGCTATTGTGTGAAACATGAACTAAATTAACATATAAGGTCCAAGTCATTCAAATTGACTTACTGATGGAAAGGACGTGTTCCTTTTCATAATGATTTAATTGCTGAAATTTGAAAGCTGGTTAAATGACTGAATGAAAACCTTCAAAAATGTGAATGTCATTTATGTTGATCTATTTTTGGCGGGAACATGTTGCTGCCATGTAGATGTAAGTGTATAAAGTTTGAAGTATGTTTAGCTTGTTGTGTCTGAGTAATTTACCTAATAAAAACGCTGATTGTAAAGTTTTAATGTAAAGATGTATAAAAATTAATTAAAAGAAACATCAGAATGTATCCAGAATTGTACTGAACGACCACAGCACATGCAACTTGCAACCAAACATCAATCCAATCGAGGGTACGAAAAAAACGAGGGTCGAAGGGTCATGCACCTACATACCTTTTAAGGGTGTTTCAGGAGGTGCATTCATATAATCCGACCAGATCCGACCAGGTGGTTCAGACATCGCACAATAGAAAGGTGAAGCGTAATGACTGTTAATAGAGGGATATATAACTAAAAATGAAGTGCCTTGAAATACTAAGGGGACGTGCCCTACTTTGTGGAATTCCCTGATTGATGATTTTTTAAATTGATCAGTAAACCCGTCAGACCCCTTTAACTTCCAAATTTTATAAATCCTTAAAATAAAGGTTGTAATTTGTCTAGTCGCAGAAATGCTTTAAAGAGGCTCTACCTATATATTTTTGTCCACCAATTGATATAAACTTTACTTAATTATAAAGAGGACTATGAAAAAAGTAAATGGCAATAATTTCACCCCAAGTAATATGCGTTTTGCTGGGAAAAACAGGATTGAAAAGATCGGATTTTTGAAATTGTATTCGTAATTGTTTTAGACAAGCCGATTGCGGAGATTTCCGATCTTATTCGTTTACAATCGGAACTTACTCGTCGGATTGGCGAAGAGTTCCGATCGATTCGTTTACTATCGGAACTGCCCCGAATAGTTTGTTTTCGTTCAACTGAATCGCATTGCGCATGTCCGAGAAAATCGTAAAAACTCGTAGTTCTCCGGCAGGAATAAAAAGCTGGGCAGCATTGTATTCAAGATATTGTTTTATCATAATTAATAATTTACAGAACTGGAATACGAACCATGTTTCTTCTTAGAATACTCATAAAATAGCTTTGTATACATATAAATGCAGTAATATTGAGTATTTAATATTTTACATTAAAAATCGCGTAGATATAGGTAGTGCCTCTTTAAATGCTTTTCCAGTAGTTTCGTTGCGACAATATGTTTTTTAGAAATATCTAAGTAGTTTTTGATACTAAATATACATATAAAAATCGAACAGGAAAACATGGCTGAAAAAGATTACTTGTAATAATTGATTTCGATAAGTTAAGTCATAAACCTTGTTAAACGTTTTAGCGAAACGAATTAGCTGGGAGACAGAACCCCTATTTGATGTAGCACGAGGTACATCCCTATCTAAATGTAGTTAATTAACGACGTCAATTTTTAATTCAATACCTGATTAATTGCATGTTCTGCAATACCTTAAATGATCTAGTCCCAATAGTTTTTGTTCCGCACTTGAAAAAAATAGATCACTTACATAGCATAGGCAGATTCTACTGATTACGCTGGTGAATTAAAGAGGCACTACATATTTTTTATGTAAAATATTAATTACTCAATATAACTGCATTTATAAGTATACAAAGCTATTTTATGAGTATTCTAAGAAAAAACATGGTTCGTATTCCAGTTCTGTAAATTATTAATTATGATCAAAACAATATCTTTAATAAAATGCTGCCCTGCCGTTTATTCCTGCCGGAGAACTACGAGTTTTTACGATTTTCTCGGACATGCGCAATGCGATTCAGTTGAACGAAAACAAACTATTCGGGGCAGTTCCGATAGTAAACGAATCGATCGGAACTATTCCCCAATCCGACGAGGCAGTTCCGATTGTAAACGAATAAGATCGGAAAATCGCCGCAATCGGCCTGTCTAAAACAATTACGAATACAATTTCAAAAATCCGATCGTTTCAATCCTGTTTTTCCCCAGCAAAACGAATATTACATGGGGTGAATTTATTGCCATTTACCTTTTTCATAGTCCTCTTTATAATTAAGTAAAGTTTATATCAGTTGGTGGACAAAAAGATATAGGTAGAGCCTCTTTAAGAAAGAAAAAACTAAAGTATTGAAAGTAGTAGTTAAATAAGCCGATAAAAAAGCTCTCTATAAGCATTTTGCTTTCGTTGAAATTCACTTATCACTGTAACATTTGTATAGTACGTTATTTTTTAAATAAAGTGTGTTTAAACCAAATTAACCATTCCAATTCAATTATACTTGTGCGAGATAAATATATAGTAAAGTCGTGTTCACAGTAGTTATATGTATATATAAAATATCCACATTGTACCTTTGACAGCATTATATCGCCCATCCAAGCATTATATCGCCCACTTTGTTAAAGGGACACACGGCAATCTTGATTTTTTAAAAACTCACGGCGTCCCGTTAGTTTTCCTCTTAATTAACTTGCATTTGTTCAATCATTAATATTAATTGTTAGAATATTTCAAAGCAAATTATTTTTGCATATTACTAACTTTTTATAGTAGGTGGAGGGACTATAATCCTTAGAAATACACACACACACACACACACAATGTTTGAATAAAACTCAATATTGCCAAACACTAGCAGCAAGTATCGGTAACTAAATGTATGGGTATTTTATAAATGCGTTATAATGAAACTAGCAGCAAGTATCGGTAACTACATGTATGGGTATGCATCAAATATAAGCTTGAGGCTAAATTTCATGATGTTTTAATCCCGGATACAACTCTGGTTCGGCAGTCATGCGTAGGATTTTTGATAAATTTAATCACTGTTGCGCATTTATATCAAGTACACATTTGCATTTAGCGTTGTTATTTTTTTGAGTACCTTTATCAAAACGGTAATTTGAGAGTTTGGATTCAGACAGATTTGAAGGTAACAGCTTTTGCATTTTTAATAGAACACTAAATGCTGCCTATGTTGCTCTGTAAATGCTCTTTAAATGACAACGGTTGTAGTTAATAAATATGATGGTTGATTGTGTGATTGTTTTGGGGGGTTTTAAATTCAAAATGTATATTATTCTATTATATTTTAATTAGTGTGTAGGATTTCTACTTGGATATAAGCCTTTTGACATTTGCAGGCATAATTTAACTGGTAC
This sequence comes from Cyrtodaria siliqua, assembly GCA_037043455.1. Lineage (NCBI taxonomy): Eukaryota > Metazoa > Mollusca > Bivalvia > Adapedonta > Hiatellidae > Cyrtodaria > Cyrtodaria siliqua. Next base: position 123,185 of record JAWPHD010003711.1, on the reverse strand, counting down.
CTAAAAAACAATATGTAGCAAGGAAACACTTTGTCACATTTTCATCCTTAAATGCAGCTGAGTTTTAACATGATTTCATAATAGAATATCCCAGAGTTTGTTAAATGTTTTACTTGTTCAAAGCAGCAATAGTTTAAGGAACTGTAGATACCTAGATATATCAATGTGTGGGGGCGGTGGGTTGGTCACTTGATATGCTTTGCAATTTTAGTGGGACTCACCTGGTTGTGATAAGTAGGGACTGAGATCATCCGGAGAATCATTTTGTATTACATTGTGTCAATATCGATTCTTAGGGACGGCGTTACTGTACAGTAACGGTTCTTCCATGGAAAAAAGATACATGCGCCAAGCGTGTCTTATAACTACAGAACCGTGCCATTGAAAGGTACACATGGCAAACATGGGGTCTATTTTACACATTTACAAACCAAGCGTTGAAGATGAGTCTTCTTTTGTTCTTCCTTACCCTCATATAAGCAGTTTACATTGAAGTAGGTTTTACTACAACTGAAGTTTCCTGTCAGTTTTGAGAAATAAGTATAACCTCTATCGGGTTTAACTTTTAGTATATTAGTATGGAAAGATTATATTTTCAGCATATATTTGGGTGAAAATAAAGCAAGACTGCCATGTGCTCCTTTATTTATATTCAGTAATTATGTAATGCGTTTGTATTATACAATTTTATATTCTTTTAGTTGGATACTAGAATAGCGTTGTTTCTTATGCTTGCTACATGCATATACGCTACCTCGGCATTAAAAAGTTGTGCTACTGTCAAGTGTGCTAAACTTCGTTGTCCAAAAATTGACCAGTTACCAGGAAGATGCTGTCGGACATGTAGATCTGGTAAGCAATGTCTTTTGAAGAGTGTTAAATGTGATAAAGTAACTGATCTTTGTCAACGAGGATTTTGTGAAAACACATTGATAAAGCATTACCGTGACTATTTTTCGTGTTATCGTTTCTATCTACGACTTTTGATCAATTTGACAACGGTGTGTACAATGTAAGTGAATTCAGGATATAAATCATATAATGACAACTAGCAGCCTATCAGTACGGGAGCAGAGAAGTCATTTCACGTGCTTGAACCGCATAACTCAAACATAAATAATTGGTGTTGGAGGCAACGTAGTTCCCATTTTGCAAGCACGTGCAGATGCGCGGATTTTATAGTACTCTTTTTAGAAACACTAGTTTAAAGCTTATACTATGTGGCAAAGAAAACAAATCATATCAGAAGTCAGTTATTATGTCGGAGATTTATAAAACAATCGTGTTGACAGGTTTTATTGAGATATCATAGTCGGAAATCGCGGTACAAATGCGAAGATCGAAAAAAACTAGTTTTTGTTTTCTTCGAAATTGCCAATGTTTCAAAACGGGTACAAAAATTGTATATTCTTAAATATTGTTGAAATTGACAGGAGTCGAAGATCATTACCTGATCTACCTTTTTTGAAAATTTCTTATTTTTTCGTGAATATACATTTTGCGTGCCCGTTTTGAAAGTTGGTACCTGCATTTCACTCTTTCAGAGGCTATTCAAAATGGCGGCGACACAGAAAAACACCCAGCCCAGGGCCAGTCAGTCGCAGGCCACAAACCCACTTCTCCCTGGACAAATTAACATCATATGGTCAATACACAGTCACAGAAACTAAATATTGTGAATTGAACTGAACGTTTATAAATAGCTAAGGAATGTGCTAAAAATAGCTCACACACATTCAAAGGTCAAATAATGCTGATCCGTGTACATACACAGATAGATCGTTTACACATACGGCCCGATTGACCGATGGATTATTTCAATTTATTTGCACAGAAGTAGAATTAAAACAGTGTTACAATCACGATCGTATACAATTCCAAGTTTTGCATGAGTGCGTAATTTACAAAATACAAACAAATAGATCTATTACAGTAGACAATGTAGAGAATTAAAATTGAAAAGTGGAACACACCAGCAAATGCCTGAAATGGGTCATGGCATTGTCTGCACTGTAGCCTATGTAAGTAAATACACTTTTAATTTCTGTATGACAAGTGTTTAACGTTGAAACATGTAAAACGGTGGTGGTTGATATATATTAACTTAATTCTGATAATTTTTTAGAACACATGAGTGATGAATAATTGATGAAAATGTAAGCCTTGAAAATTTACTATTTGTTCATGAATGCCACCTGTGACTTACATTTTGGACAGTATCATCTTCTGGAAAGCACCACTTTCAATTCCAGTTGTGTTTTAAGTAAAATGTTATGGAATGCTGACATTGTTAGCATTGAGAAAGTTGGACAGAGTTATTAATATTAAAAACAAATGAAACAATATCATATATGACTTGTTTTTTTCAGGTCTGCCAAGACTAAGTTAGCTAGAGGCAGTGTGCAGTATTACCATAGCCAGATTCAAGTCAAATTTCCCAGTCTCACAGTATAACTACATCAAGAGCCTTGTATTAGCCAGTATGTAGGTAAGCGCAGCTTCAAAAAATCTATAAATTTTTCAATGTTTGTTCTTTGCAAAATATGTGGCATTGTGCACCAGTCCTGCACCACAGACATATTAATAATTTGTTATTAGGTCTGTGCCTGCACTTAGTCTCAGACTTTTTATACTAAAAATAAAAATGGTGTTTTACAGCACATCGACACATAAATAGGTCATATTGTGCTTAGTACATATGTAAAATTAAACAAACAAAATAAAAAGGTCCCTGTATTACATCTAAATTATTAAACTTAACCAAGACCCCGACTTAACATAATGTGCTGGCATGGCCCAGCAATAGCATGGTGGATGATAGCAATCTGGAGCTTCCGGTTCAAGTCACACATGCACCACTGAGTTTCGTCTATGGTTTCGGGCAATACATCTTTCCTCAGTCTTGTTTGTTCCTCAGCCTCTTTTGTTTGATTGGGATTGAAACTGGGGAGTCTATCCTCCAAGCACGATAAACAACCATAGAAATTATTAATATATACATTAGTAAGAGTAAGACAGGTTCTCGAATTCCTATGTGTCATTTGGGGCGGCTCTAAATAAGGTATACCGGTAATAAATGTGTTGATTTAGCAGAAAACGATTATTTTTAATTTATTGTACATGTAAAAAAAGTTCTATAATCACTATTCATTTACATATTTCAGTTCTACAACTTGTTACCTATTTAAGTTGAAACAAAATATCATGTATGTCATTTTTATTTTCAGAGCCTGGAGTCCTGAGATGCTGGGAGTTAGCTGAAAATAGTTAGTGATGTCCCAATATATATGGGAGGATTTTATTGAAACAAGTAGTCACATATAACTTTTTACAACATTAACAACAGAATCAGAAATACTTAAACGAACAAGAATAGTATATAATAACAAGATGGTGTACAATATTTTATTTTTTTTATGAATCATGAATCAGCAATACCTCATACGGACAGTACTAGCATCAGCTTCAAGAAAAATATGTCTAGTAAGAGGATCACCAGTTCAGCCAGCACAATATCATATCAACATGCATATCCGACTGTAGACACAAGGTGGATCGTTGGCGACATTAACTGGATAGTTCATTGGAGTGGCTCAAAATAAGGGCTAATATGAAAATATAAATGTGTTTCTGTTAATCTGACCGGCCGTGCCCAATTTATTTATTGGATTAAAATGTTTTCTGAATTTTATTGGATTATATAAAAGTTTGTGGAATAACAGATGGCAGGAGGTGTATATTACCGGTTATACCCAGAAGAAAAGTGAGTGGTCTTCCTCACCAAAAAAATAACAAACAGATACATGTATATATATATAACCCCACATATGTTCAAATTGGCTTGCACCATATAAACAATTACATATTAAAGGGACATGCAGCAATCTTCTCTTTTTTTAAACTCCAAAATGTTATAACTTATAATTTAAATATATGCAAGCGGGTGTAAAGTGAAAATAAATTACATTTTAATGCTTGATAAAAACTTGATAAATGCTGTGTGTCCCTTTAATAAATAAAAACAATTATTGTATGATGCAATTTAATTTGTTATGTAATACCCTTTATATTTGGGATGTTTTGATGTAAATATTTGAAATAAAATGTTTTAAATCAAATAAATAATTCATTTTGATATCTGACTTGTTACATATTTTTTACTTAGTCATGAAAGATAATATTTAAGGCCTTAATATGTACCTTAAATGTTTATTGTTTACCATTGAAAGGTGAGGCGGCATATGGTGTTAGTTATCTGTGCGTCTATATCCTTCCACAGTTTTTAACCAATCTTTTCGAAACTTTACATGATCTTTATCTATGATGTCTAGAGGAGCATATCGATTTTGCATCAAAATAAAATTTATTTATGAATATATATTCTTGCATAGTACAATTTTCCACGGATTGTTTTCAGTGCGTTCATTCAAGTCCCATGGACATATTGAGTTGAGATGTTCGGTTGGCATTTTATATTTGTATACATTCTCATCTTCACCTCTCACCGCTGCGGGTTCATTTCCCACTGGGAGCTCAACTTGTAGGTGAGAAAGTGTCGATTCTTACAGATAGCAGTAAGTACACAGTACTGGTTCTACCCAGGAAATATGGCCTAAAATGTGCTATAATGACATAAAACACAATTCAACTTTAAAAATATAAAGTAAAAGAAATGGCCTTCTTTATTTTCCTTCGATGCTATCAGTATAAGTATTACGACAGTGTTTCTGTCTGATAAAAAAATCATCTTAGGTTTCAACCGACAAATGGTCTATATTTCAACTAATACAAGTAAGATGGGGCCCTCAAACCCTTTTATGTGTGGGTGATATATTCCACGGTTGATTCATGAAACTAGCATGGGACAGCTATAGTACATATGACAGTGCTGAGTGCAGTTGCGGATGAATTGAATTGAATATTTAACGGCTCATCAACACAGTACAGGTTATTTAGAGCCGCCTCAGAGAGAGGGGAAGGATACATAGGAATCCGGGAACCGTGCACTACCCTTATTATCGAACAGATTCCTATGGTTCTTTAACATGCTCGGATGATAGACCTATAAGCGGGACCACCCTGTTTACGTCCCCATCCGACGGATGAGGCTAAGGGAATGTGTCTTGCCCAAGAACACACCGACAAAACTCAGTGGCACCACCTCCGGTTACAAATCCGCTACACTACTGACTGCGCCAAGTTGCGGATGACAATTAGACACTGGACAGTCTAGTCAAAAACACAGCAACAAATATTTTATCTGAATATGTTTAAGAATGTACTGTATGCTTGGAAGAGCTTTCAAAAACAGACTAGCTTTCATGATTTTAGTTGGGGTGGGATGGGGATGGGGCGCATCCTTTTAAATCTCAGTTCAGATGCCCTCCCCCATCATTCTCTCCATCCCAACTCCCATCTTGAACAGTAGCGATTGTTACGTAAACTTTCCACATATGAGAGGTGTTATGATATTGTGTATACTATCTACATGTACTGGTAGAGGACTGCAGAGCATTGCTCTCACTGTTGTAACTTGATATATGATGGTAGATATGCATGCCTGTATATACTGTGTATATTGTTTAGTCTTATTAAAATAACCAGCAGAGTTAGACGTGTGTTCCTCTTTGATAGCATCCTAACACGAAACACAACATGGTGTCAGAAAAAGGGATTTAAATATTTCAATCAACGATTATAAAAAGATCTTGACTGGATTATTATAAATTGGACATATTAATATAATAAATTTATTCGTGAAACAACAACGACATCAAAATGGATTTATCTGGAATTCCGCAGCCAAAAATGGACTTTAATGATTCAAATCTTCCTGAGGCTTGGAAAATGTTTCAACAGCACGTGGAGTTAGTTTTCAACGGTCCACTCAAAGGGAAAGATGAAGCCACCAGAATTTCATACTTGCTCTTGTGGGTTGGCGAAAAAGGGCGTGACATATACAATACGTGGGTATTATCAGAAGACGACAAAAAGTCTCTTACTGTGCATTACGAACGTTACAAAACATATGTCCAGCCAAAACTTAATCCAGTATTCGCTAGGTTTAAGTTCAACAACGAACTCCAAGGAAACGAATCCATTGAACAATATGTCACCAAGCTAAAGTTGTTAGCTAAGGACTGCAGTTTCAAGGACCAAGATGAGATGATACGCGACAGGATAGTATTTGGTGTTTCGTCCTCCAAAATACGAGAAAAGCTCATCAACGTTGGAGCTGACCTGACACTAGAAAAAGCGTTGCAAATATCTCAAAGTTTTGAATATGCACAAGAGCAACTGAAAACCATGAGCAAAATGGCAGCCCCAAATGTTCATGCAGTTCGACATAAACCGAAGCAGCAGCAGCAGCAACAACAACAACAACAACGCTATGGTACTGGGACCACTCAACAAAAGTCTATCAACAAACAGGCAAGGAATCCATTAATGAGGGAGTCATGCTCATCATCAGCATGTGGGGACTGTGGATATTCACATTCAAAACGTGATATATGCCCCGCAAAAGGAAAGACATGTGACAAATGCAAAAAGCTTAATCACTTCGCCAAGGTGTGCAGATCAAAAACAGTGCATGATTTAAGTTCTAATATGCAATGTGTTAAATTACAAGATAGTTATTTTGTTGATTCTGTACATAAATCAAAGGTTAGAGATGGCCAGGCTTTCGCAAATGTCAAGGTAGGTCCTACTTCTTTCCCAATAGAATTTAAACTTGACACTGGCAGCCAAGTTAACATTATTCCCAAGCATATGTATGACAAACTTAGGTTGTACCACCCTCTCCACAAACCACCCCGCACACTCTCTGATTATAATGGCGGTACCCTCAACACTGTAGGTTACTGTACTCTCCCATGTAAATATGGTAAATGCGAGCAAACCTTAGACTTTTACATTGTCAAGACGCGCTCTCCTGCAATAATAGGACTCAAATCATGTGAGGAGTTAGGCCTCATAAAGTTAGTGTACTCAGTAGACCCTATAAAGTCACAAAATATTGACAGCATTCCTATGACTAAGACAACTGTACTTAAGGAATATGCTGATGTGTTTCAAGGCATATGTCTATTCCCTGGTGAATGCAACATTCACATTGACAAACAGGCTACCCCTGTTGTACATCCACCCAGACGTGTACCCGTTTCCCTACACGACAAAGTTAAGCAACAATTAGATTGTATGGAATCGGATGGTGTCATTGCCAAGGTCACGACGCCTACCGATTGGGTTAATTCCATGGTAATCGTGGAGAAGCCACAGTCTGGCAAACTCCGTATATGCCTCGATCCCATGGATCTGAACAAGGCTATATCTAGACCACACTATCCTTTAAGAACACTAGAGGATATATTGCCCAAGCTGTCTGGTGCAAGATATTTTTCGAAGCTTGACGCTAGGTCTGGCTACTGGAATATAAAACTTTCACACAAGTCATCGTTCCTTACTACCTTAAATACCCCGTTTGGACGGTATAGGTATTTAAGACTTCCATTTGGACTCAAGTCAAGTCAAGATGAGTTCCAAAGGAAAATTGACGAATGTTTTGAGGGGTTAGATGGGATCGTCTCAATAGTTGACGACATCCTAGTAACTGGTCAAACACAGAAGGAGCATGACACGATCTTACGTAATGTAATGAAACGAGCTCGAAAATGGGCATCAGGTTTAACGAGGAAAAACTCGAAGTAGGTGCTACAGAGGTACCATACTTCGGGCACATTTTGACTACAGAGGGTCTTAAACCAGATCCATCAAAAGTGTCTGCCATTAATGACATGGATCCTCCCAAAAACCGTTCAGAATTAGAAACCATTCTTGGTATGGTCAATTTCTTATCAAAATTTGCACCAAACCTATCAACAGCCACAAGCCCTCTTAGGCAACTGTTATCCAAGAATGTAGAATTTGTATGGGACTCGCAGCAGGACGCCGCGTTTTTGAAAGTCAAACAAATTATCACGGACGCACCTGTATTAGCGTATTATGACCCCAAAATACCGCTGACACTTCAGGTTGACAGTTCCAAGTTCGGGCTTGGAGCGACACTATTACAAAGAGGAAAGCCTATTGCTTTTGCTTCTAAGTCTCTTACTCCCACAGAAGTAAATTACGCGCAAATTGAAAAAGAAATGTTTGCTATTCTCTTCGGATGCAAGCGATTTCACCAATTTGTCTATGGTAGAGACGTGACAGTAGAAAGTGACCATTTGCCAATAGAGTCTATCATGAAGAAGCCTCTTTATCAAGCTCCCGCAAGGTTACAGCGTATGATGTTACAGTTACAGCGCTATAATCTTAATGTTACACACGTTAGTGGTAAGAACATACCCGTAGCTGACACGTTGTCTAGGAAATTTCTTCCCGACACGTACCCTGGACTGTCGGATGGCGTGGAGGTACAAGTTCATACTGTACTCTCTAATCTTCCCATAACTGACAGTAAACTAGGCCAAATCAAAACTCAGACGGAGCTAGATCCGCAACTGCGCTTACTCAAACATGTCATTCTACAAGGTTGGCCCAACACAAGAAAACAGTGTCCCTCTCAAATTACAGAGTACTGGAATTACAGGGACGAAATGACTTGTATAGACAGACTGATTATGAAAGGTGACCGAATTGTAATTCCTCGAGCACTCAGGTCTCAAATGCTCGAAACTATACATTCAGGACATATGGGTATTGACAAAAGTCTACAGAGAGCACGTAGTTTGCTATTTTGGCCAAGAGTTACGTCAGAAATCAAAGAAATGATTTCAAAATGTTCAATCTGCCTTGAACGTAGAAATGCAAATACCAAAGAGCCACTAATGCCACACGATATACCTTCATATCCATGGCAAACAGTAGCAACAGATTTGTTTACCTTGGACGGTAACGATTATCTTATAGTCGTTGACTATTACAGTCGCTATTTTGAGCTTAAACAGCTTCCCAATGCCAAAAGTCGCACTGTTATTGACAGAATGAAAGGCATATTTGCAAGAGTTGGAATTCCATACACTGTAGTTAGTGATGGAGGCCCGTGTTATTCATCGCACGAGTTTGACACATTTGCTAAAGATTGGGATTTCAAGCACGTTAATTCAAGTCCATATCACAGTCAAAGTAATGGCCTTGCAGAGAAAACTGTACAGACGGTCAAACGAATTTTGTCTAAGTCAAAAGCCGATAGAACGGATCCACTTACTGGTATGCTTGAGTATCGTGCAACTCCTTTAGTTTGTGGTTATTCACCAGCGCAATTACTCATGGGTAAACAATTGCGTTCTGTCATTCCCACAATGCATCAACATCTGATCCCAGAAACACCCGATCACAAGAAAGTTAAGGAAACTATGATTTCTCAAAAAAGTAAAGGGAAAAGCTATTATGATAGTAACTCAAAACCCCTTACACCTCTTGAAATAGGCGAGTCAGTCAGACTTATTCAAAATAAGTTATGGAAACCTGCAGTTGTTACTGAAAGGCACAATGAGAGATCATATTCTGTAGAAACAAATGATGGCGCAAATTATCGCAGAAATCGTATTCACCTGATGAAAACAAATGAAAAACATCCATCATTTCCAGACCCTGATTTACTAAGTATAGACCAGCCATTGAATTACAATGACATTGCAGAAACCCTCCCAGACCCTATTCCAGAACCTCAAGCCAGTGTATCAATAACCTCCCCATCGAAACAGCCTGAGTCAGTTGATGTACAACAGACACAAAATGTCTACAAAACACGCTATGGGCGTATAGTTAAACCTAAGGTCATAGAATCTATGTAAGAATACATTTACAATATAGAGTTCATGTGAAATGCCAGATTATCTTATGTATTTATCTGAAACCATTGTCTAGCAATTATATGTTGATAAACAATAGACAATTATTAGGAAATTATTGTGACATTAACCATAAAATTGGACGCTCATACCGCCTGGTGTTTACATTAACAATTAGTGCTATCAACACTTATCTTCGACTAACAGTTAATTGTCAAGGGTGATTCATGTGGAATTTTACCAACATCAGCTGTGATCGTACCAGAGGACATTCACACCAATAAACAATTGGACATAGCGCTGCATTTAAGAAGAGAGATGTTATGATATTGTGTATACTATCTACATGTACTCGTAGAGGACTGCAGAGCATTGCTCTCACTGTTGTAACTTGATATATGATGGTAGATATGCATGCCTGTATATACTGTGTATATTGTTTAGTCTTATTAAAATAACCAGCAGAGTTAGACGTGTGTTCCTCTTTGATAGCATCCTAACACGAAACACAACAAGAGGGTGCCCAATACTACCCGCTCCATCGAATACGCGCCTGCAGTTCTTGCGAGGTCAGTCGAGTCAAAATTACAGTTAAATCAAACAATTCGTATTTTCGTGTACTTTTGATAAAGAAATAACATGCTTTTCGTGATATGCAGCAAAATTCATGTAATGTGTGAGCTAAAACAACAATTCAAGTATCTCCTCGTACTTTATTTAACAAAAAACACACGGTTGTTGTCATTTTAATCGTATTCTAAAGATGGCATCTTAGAGATATCGCCCCTCGCTTCGACATTTTACAAGGCGGGTCTGAATTTATCACGCAGTAGAGCTTCTAAAAAAAAAGTCGGTACATACGAAAATCACGAAACCTAAAGGGGAAATGAAATTTCATGATCAAAAATTGTCACAATTTTCCAAATTATGCGTTTTAAAAAATTCAAAATGGCGGACATTTTTTTTTTTTTGACGTTGCCGAAAGTTGACGTACTTCTTTTGGTATACGGACAAATGCCCCCCCCCCCCCCCCCCCCGGACATCTGCCCCCCTGCTCATTGTTGTATAGGTGGACGATTGCCCCCTCACGTTTTTGCAAGGGTGGACAAATGCCCCCCTGAACTTTTTACAAGGTGGACATTTGCCCCCCTGATATTTTTGCAAGGGTGGTCAAATGCCCCCCCCCCCCCGGACATCTGCCCCCCTACTCATTTTTGTATAGGGACAACTCTTAATAAAACAAGCCCCCCCCTGTACGAAACTCCCCTCAGATATGTCTTTTGCAAAGTGTTATTTTCATAATTCTTTCAAATTTAAGTAAATTTAAGAGGAATTTTAATAACCAATTGAGCATGATGTTGTCTTATTGGAATTCTTTAAGTAGCTCTTAATTGTCTAAATGTAAACAGTTATTATACTGACTGTTAATTGACCAATTGAGCATGATGTTGTCTTATTGGAATTCTTTAATTAGATGTTAATTGTCTAAACTGTGACCAGTAGATGACCCCTATTGATTTTTGGGTCATTAGGTTAAAGGTCAAGGTCGCGGCGACATTGACTATCAAAGCGATGTCCGATCAATAACTAGAGAATGGTTGGACTTAGGGTCCTTAAACTTGGAAGGATGGTTGGTCATGACCAGTATTGGATCCCTATTGATTTTGGGTCACTAGGTCAAAGGTCAAGGTCGCGGTGACTTTGACTATCAAAACGATGTCCGATCAATAACTACACAATGGTTGGACCCAGGGTCCTCAAACTTGGAAGGATGGTTGGTCATGACCAGTAGATGACCCTATTGATTTTGGGGTCACTAGGTCAGAGGTCAAGGTCGCGGTGACCTTGACTATCAAAACGATGTCCGATCAATAACTACACAATGGTTGGACCTAGGGTCCTCAAACATGGAAGGATGGTTGGTCATGACCAGTAAATGACCCCTATTGATTTTGGTCACTAGGTCAGAGATTAAGGTCGCCGTGACCTTGACTATCAAAATGATTTCCGATCAATAACTACACAATGGTTGGACCTAGGGTCCTCAAACTTGGAAGGATGGTTGGTCCTGACCAGCAGATGACCCCTATTGATTTTGGGGTCACTAGGTCAAAGGTCACGGTCACGGTGACCTTGACTATTGAAACGATATCCGATCAATAACTAGACAATGGTTGGACCTAGGGTCCTCAAACTTGGAAGGATGGTTGGTCATGACCAGTAGATGACCCCTATTGATTTTGGAGTCACTAGGTCAAAGGTCAAGGTCGCGGTGACCTTGGCTATCAAAACGATGTCCGATCAATACCTAAACAATGGTTGGACCCAGGGTCCTCAAACTTGGAAGGATGGTTGGTCATGACCAGTAGATATTAGTGATACAGATAGTAGATACAGTCATAGGGATATTGAATATCAAAACAGTCTCAGATCAATAGTGAACGGTTGGACCTAGAGTCGTCAATTATGTCTGTTCGGGCGAGTGGGGGAGTCATACGTTTTTGTCCCATGGACAATAACAATTTCTAGTTTCATTTGCTTTAGTGAATAATATATAAAAATAAGCTATTTGGTTGTATATAAAGTTGTGTTTAAAGCATAACAGGACAATGAATTAATTCACTACAGCAACATCAAATCAGGAAAATGGTATTAATGAAATCACGAGAATTTCTTTTTAGGAAAGTGATAATATGAAAAGAAGCAGCAAGTATTTATAACTAAATATATTGATATTTTAGAAACTTGATATAATGAAACAAACAGCAAATACCTAACTATATGGGTATTTTAGAAAAATGGTGTAATAAAACTAGCAGCCATATGGTATTTATGACAGATTAGTGCCTGTTTGAAAAGGGATCCATTTGAGATGAACATTATAACACATGAGCCGTTAACGGTAGAAAGCTGTTCATGGTTGATGTAAATGATTTGCTAATCTAACTAGGCGAATATTGTTTTCAGTTTTAGAAAATCATGCGTAATAATTATTTTGCAGATAGAAGATGTTGCGGTTGTTAATTTGATGAATGGATGAAATACTGTGACTAGTACCCTTTAAACATTGAAAACAATCGAGTGTATTATATTAGAATAATATATATTTAAACATGGACATAAATATGTCAATGATTTAAATATTATATAGCTACCATGAATATGAGTACATTATACATTCCGACAGGGTGTACTTTGTAAAACAAATCATTGATCACACATAATCACGTACTACTTCATTTAGAAACATATTAAACAATTGGAATTTAAATGCAACACTTCGAATATATTTAACTATCTGAAATATAACTCTCTTTGCTAGCCTTATGACAAAGTTGGATTTAGATAACCCTGAAAAAAGTGCTACTTTGCAAGACGTTTAAAGAGAGTAAACGCCACTTGGATTTTAAAACAAAATCATGCTTCATTACACCTTATTGTTTTTACACATGTTTAATATGTGTAAAAACAAATGACTTTGGTATATTCCTAAAAGCTGAGTACAATGCATCATTTCTGAAGAAGAATCTATATAAAAACATTGTAAACGCTTTAAAGCGTGAATATATTTCAGCGTATTTGATATAAAGCTCTATGTTGTTTTCAGTTCCTCGAGCATGCTATTTCAAGGGAAAACGGTACTCAAATGGACAGAGTTTTAAGGACGATTGTATCCATTGCAGGTGCTTTAGTGGATTAGTCTCGTGTATAAAAAAAGCCTGTCGTAAGTTTTATAACTCTTCTCTGTTATCCTGATCACGTGGTACAGTCATGTTTCCATTACCTGTAGTGACTAGCATACACAAATAAGCATTTGATTGTATATAGATTTGTGTTTAAAGCATCAAAGGACAATAAATGAATTCACAGCAGCAACATCAACTCAGAAAAAAAGACATTAATGAAATCACATGGAAGTACATGAAATCACATAAAATCACAATAAACTGTTTATGCATACTCACTGAAAGAAAATTACGAATGCTGAGAATCACGTAAATGCTAAGTGGTTCGAGTTTTTTTACAGTATTCACGAAACAAAACACTCATAAATGAAACATTATTAAATCCATTTGTTGTATTTTTACAAATGGTATACAATCGCTAATTTTTCTTCTAAACATACGGAATCGCGAAAAAAAAAATTGAATAAAAATTCGGTCAGCTTGTTGTAAGTAAATATATATATAAAAATTAGAAATAGCCAAGGAGAAAACTTGGTTACGACGTGGAGTGACTGACTTTTTAGGGGTATATTAATGAACACGAATTTTCCGATTGTGTGAAGTGGTCAGAAAACCTGTCAGACTTTTTAGCTTCCCATGTTTATAGTACACTCTTCATAAAATAAAAGCTCGGACATTTCTAATCGCAGAATGTTTTAGGTTGGTGTTAGAATTGTACTTATCCAGAAAGAATTAAGCAGTCAGAGCTTTTATTTTGAGTGTCTTGCTTTTCAGCGCCACGTGATTGCAAATACAAGGGCAAAATATATTTAAGTGGACAAGGGTTTAAGGACGATTGCAATACGTGCTCATGTTCCAATGGACAAGTCGTGTGTACACTGATGACATGTAACCATGTTGTGTAGTATCGTGGTATCGTTGGTAAGTCTTACAGGGACACATGGCAATCTTGATTTTTTAAAAACTCACGGCATCCCGTTAGTTTTTCTCAATAACTAACATTTGTTCAATCATTGATATTAATTATAAATAGTTTTTTGCATTTGCATCCCCTGTAATGAATAATCTGTAATGCATAACTGTATGAACAATATGTGCTTGTAGTCATTCCACAAACAATATATTGTGTCATGAAAAATATACGTTCGTATGCAATTACTTATTCCTCAATATGCACTCAGATAACAAAATAGTTATTTTAAATATATAATGGTGTCTTTGAAGAAACAATATAAATGTTATATTTTACCATGTACATGTATACGCCATGTCTCGTAGTCAAGGCGGTGTATAGAGAATGCCTGTTACCATGGTAAAAGTTGTATCCGTATTATTAATTTCCTTTACAGGTGTGTTTGGCTTGCAATATGTGTTGAACCAACTTGTGCTACTACATCGATGGAACAGTTCTGCCAGATATAACGTATACGCCTTTGTTCGCTAGTAGTCTTTGCAAAACATACATTTCGACCAACCAATGGTCAACCTTATCCAAAATGTACCCCGAGCTCAGAACATTCACCGAGGCATGGGCGCTAATATATATACTCAGTTGCAAAAGAAAGTGGACACTGAGTTTTGTTTAGAATTAATTGTATAAAGTTATTTTTAGAATTGAATTGACAAATTCAAAAATGAATATGCCACGTTTGGTACCAACGTTTATCATTCCATTGCCAATATCATGTTGTAGCATGGTCGGTGACATTTCCTTTGATGAATGCAGAGCATTAAATAGTTTAATTTAGGATAACTAAAGGGGAGTGGCTATGCCGTTCTACAACTACCGGATATTGGTATTTAGAGTACGGTCACTATGACGTCACAGTGTTACTAAGTACACCATGCTACAAAAAAGATAGAGTCTGGTCTCTGTTCGCTGGTTATTTAAACACCTCGATGAGCTATGCCCATCTCGGTGTATCTTGGTGTTTAAATAAGCCAACTCGCTGAGACCAGACTCTATCTATTACTTATCATTTGTTTGTTCAATAGGTCGAATCATTAAGGGACTGTCGCTTGATAAAGAGGATAGGGTGTAAAGTAAAATTTTCAAAGTGTCCAGTTTCTTTTGCAACTGAGTATAGTTTAGCAAATATATCAACAATAACACATATTCGAAAGAAATGACATAATTAATCTTGCTTTTTTAATAATTGCTATTTTGTTTATTTTTAGTTTTACATGAACGAATATAAAACGAATGTCTCGGCGTTGTTTATCATATATGACTTGTGTATACATGCTCATTTATGTATTTACTTATACGAGAGGTGTTCAGCTTATAATTGAACACTTTTGTTTAAGATGTTATTTTTCAGCGAAAGTGATTATCATAAAATATGCGTGATTTAATGATGTGAAACGGTCATTTAGAACGTATGCATTTAAAAATAATATCCAATTTCACACGGTTCGTTTTAAATTGCATTTTAAATTAGGTGTACACTATTTTCCAATTTTAAACCTATATGTTTCTGTTGCCGTGGAGTTTTACCTTAAACCAAATAATTGCATTAACTGCATATCGTAATTGTTTAAAACTGTGTTTATAATTTAAATATGATCGTATGTTTTATTTTAAGACAAAAATATAGATTTTGAATTAAAAGCTTGACTTTTTATCTCAGTATTAAGAAATTGACAGATAATAGGACAGTTTTCTCGTATGTTGCTGATAATTTTATAAATTAACCAAAATAACTATTTTAATAATATTTTGCGATATAAAAAAATTAACAGTTATTATTGATGTATATCATATACCTTATAAAGATATCTTTGGTAAAAAATTATATTATTTTTATCATTATTTGCAAATGTGTGTGTTTTGCCCCTAAATTTTAAGTTATATATTGTTTCTATCTTTTCTTTTAAGAAACTTATGAAACTTGTCTTTTTTTTAAAGCCAAGGAAATCACAAAAAATGCCCGCAGTTGATGTTTTTAGAACTAGAAGCTTTCGTAAATTTAATCATTTTCATAGTTGAATTACACGTTAATTTTCGCTGAAATCTTGAAAATCGACAAATTTCAAAAAAAATGCATATACACTTTTTTTACGTTCAGACATGGACATATCAAAATACTATAACCTTAAACGACATTTTAAAAGCGTTTATCTTAAAATTTGTATTGCAGTTATTTTTATAATTGAAGATTTTTGCTTCAAAATGTCATTCTCTACCCTTTTTCAAAAATACGGATGCAGCAACATTAGGAAGCACTTAATAGTGCATGTCATAAATGTTTCATATTGAAGGAATCATTAGACTTGACATTAAAATCAACAGATTCGGCGAGAATTTCAATATAGTCGATTCAGTTACACAATGAAAGTGTTCAATTATAACTTGAACTCCTCTCGTATGCCTATTAATACTGCGTTGTTTGTTAGAGATTATAGCCAGGCGGTGATACATTTATTTACATTGGGATGACAATAGGGTAAGTGTGTCGTCTGGTGCAGCCTAGAACCTGCTTTAAACCCCCATTGGCATTTTCTGCCAATGGCCGTTCCAAGGTGATAGCCATATTGTCAACCATTTTGTGTTTGTGATGTCACCCTAGAACCTGGTTTAAACCCCCCACACACACACCCCAAACCCCCCACACCCCATCCCCCAGCGTTTTGTTTTTGCCACTGACCGTTCCAAAGCGGTAGCCCTATTTTCAACCCTTTTGCGTTTGTGATGTCTTATCTTGCCTAGTATTCATCTTTAAAGTTTCTCTTTGTTTCTGTGTATGCTTTTGCTTGACTGTCGTCCTTGAATTGATTTTTCTGTTCGATTTTTATATCTTATTTTACTTTTACATTATATACATATGATCAGTTATGTGTTTTACTTATATTGCCTATTAATGCTGCCTTGTTTGTTAGAGAATACAGCCTGGCGGGGATATATTTGTTTAGACTGTCCCGTTTTATTGAGATGACAATAATAGGGTCAGAGTGAGGTCTGGTGCAGCCTAGAACCTGGTTTAACCCTCAACCACCACACCCCATCCCACCCCCACCACACACCAGCGGCCCTTTTTGCCACTGGCCGTTCCAAGGCGGTAGGCCTATTGTCAACCCGTTTGTGCTTGAGATGTCTTATTTTGTCTTTTATTCATCTTTAAAGCTGTTCTTTGTTTCTATGTGTGTGTTGCTGTTGACTGATCGTAAACTACTTGTAGTAATACATGGATCTTCTTTTTGTAGAGGCGTTACTTTTCCACGTCTATATATTTGTGATATAGTATCACAAATCCACTCTACAGTAAATTAAACTTATTTCTAACGACACTGTCTCTATTGTATTGTTGACACTTCCGCAAATAGTTGTACCAATAAAGATCTTAAAATATTCATGACTGGACAGACAGATGGCTTGTTAATAGCAATGCTAAAACTACTGAATTTTAGTATTTAGGTATGGACCTTTCATAATGGTTGGGGACTGAGAAATTACTGCCCTACGCTTTCCCTTTTTATTTGGTAAGAATGTGTCTGGTTAGAAAGAATGTGATAACCACTTTATATCTCCATGAAACCGTTTTCTCTATCTTTGTTATGAATCGGTGTATTGACATCGTTGTCATCATATCAATATTAATAATAGTATAATGTCATCTGTATATAGACGTCATTAAACGAGTTCATTATTAACATTCATTATTATTACTGAATTGATGACAATGATGTCAATATACCGATTCATATAGATGACATTACACTCGTTCAGATCACCTACAGTCTCTAGAAAGATTTACAACAATAAATAGAGTTTAATTAACATTGTTGAAGTGATACGGGAAATAATTCCCGAGTGAGAAAGATTCTTGCGATATAGAAACGAGTGCGTTTTCGCACGAGTTTCTATATCGCAGGAATATTTCTCACGAGTGAATTCTTTTCCGTATCACGACAAAAATGTTAATTAAACTATATAATATATATTCTGTGATGAATTTCTTTCCAATCGTCTTTTGACACAAGTATTCCATCTTCTGTCACTCATTTTGCGACAGCGCGGAGTAATGTCATGACGTCAATCCGTGACGTAATATCGTGACGTCTATCGTTTAGTTCATAACATTTGCTATTGTGCTATCTTGCACACTAGGCGAGACAGCACAGTAGAGGAAGGGATATGTTGTAGATTTTCTCAAACTGGGAAATTTCTATAATTCATAACAGAATATATAATATATATGGTTATAACCGAGCCGATTTTAATCACTATATACCTTATATTGGACTTTGATAAAACAATAAGGGCCGCAGTCTAGCGGTCTTTAATCATTATATGCCTTATATTGGACTTTGATAAAACAATAATGACCATAACCGAGCGGTCTTTAATCAGTATAAACCTTATTTTGGACTTCGGTGAAACAATAAGGGCCATAACTTAGCGGTCTTTAATCACTATATACATTATATTGGACTTTGATGAAACAATAAGGGCCATAACCTAGCGGTCTTTAATCACTATATACCTTATTTTGGACTTTGATCAAACAATAAGATGGGTGTAGTGTCGATATATGCCACAAATTGACTTTTTATTCACAAGGGTGTGAATATGTTTAAAGTTCAAATAGTAGACATGAAATATTGCATGAAACATTGTAATATTATTTAACACATATTAATTTCCTTTAATTGCATAATGAAACTGATATAGAATAAAGCACTATAAAAGTATATGTACTAAATATTATTATGCAATATTACGTAATCTAAGTTGTTACACGATTTGTCGTTAATTGGAAATAACTGTTTTTTATATTAAAAACATTAATGGTGTTTATATAATCTTTAATTAGCTATGGCGATTTTCGCCACTCTCCTCAGACAAGTTGACTAATGAAATCGCCATAAGAAAGGTGAAAAACAAAAAACAAAAACGAATGACCTTGGCATATATCGAACACAAAACAACAAAAGAAAAACAAACCAATTAATTAGGCGTATTTTATGCTGATGTTTTAGCGAAATGCACATTATACCTTAACGCGTCTGAACGATCGTACTTGAACCCATGGTGAGATCCTGACATAAATGTACACGTGAATAACAAATAATTCATATACATTAAATCACTAAGCAAAAACTAATTCATATACGTTGAACCTCTCGTAAAGTGATATTCCGTCGAATGTACGACTTCAAAGTGTCTCTTATAAGTGGACCTTTGGAAACGGCCGGACACGACACATACGAAATATATGTATATGCATGTAGTTTATAAACAAAAACGACCCTATATGAACACATGGTAAGGTCACTCCCCGTGTGTACGAATACAACCCCACATGAACCCATGGTGTGGTCAATATTTGAAAATGAGTCTAGTTTGAATGCAACCCGCTCACAAGTTATCAATTAAATGAACGCATGTATGTTCCGTGTTATCTTTATCTGTAATGTTGAGCGATTATGTAATGAAGGCCGTAAACCCACTGGCCTCTATTTGATTCAATTTATTTTTTAATGTATTGTCATACACCATAACTATTCACGTGTAGATTGAATGTATGTATATGCTTTTGTGTATCACGAAAAACTGTAAAGTTTAAGTGAATAAAGAATATGTTCTGTTCTGTTCTGTTCTATTTATTGATGTATGTATTTTACCGCAACTGCGCGTCGGACACGTTGTAAATAGCTCTACCGCCGACTTCTCCACTGGCGTCTGTAAACGGCGAAAAACAGCATGTCTGAAAAAAACGTAGACTTTCCACTGAGCGATGCTACAAATTGTTTACATATCCAAAGGTATTGTTTGACACCTGTTGTCAGATGGACGCAATCATATGGCTTTTTCACATTAAAAGTAGGATTTATTGCCTATTTGAATTAATTAAAACAAATAGTCATGTTTTACCACGAATAACTCAGACATACATTTATAACGTTAATTCGAGCTTGTTCGGTAATGAATCACTATAAACATCAAGAGATAATTAATTGGAATGAACAATGCTTTCTAAGTTATGTGTGACACAGAATGGAGATAATGCGAACATGTGTTTTAGAACCTCAAATAACTGAAACAGAATTATTTTGTATTCATTTCTAAAGTGCCTATCATAGCTTGTTCAGGGGTAGGACTTAAGCCCTTCCATTCATATTCATTTTGTAATTTTTTGTTCATGCTCATTAAAGGTCTTTATCATGACCCCTGCATTGTTTCGGGTGCCATTTCGCTCACATCACTGGGAGCAGTGGCAGAAAACAATAAACGTGACTCTCTGTAAAAACTTTTATTCCAGTATTGTTTTAATCTGAAATCATGTCTCAACCGATTATCTATGCCATCATTCATGTAAACATAAACATCGAGACGCCTTGGGATCGTATATCCCAATATCATGGCGTTCAATGGCATTTTAACAAACTACTAATATATGTGTAGTGAATAAGATATAGCGTCACTTGCCTGATATATAATATTCCGCAAAGCTATAATATTCCTTTAAACTTTTTAAAATGTTCCACTCCGACTGGCTGTTGTAAAACACAGAGCTCGAATGGGATATGTTACAGATAACCCTGGTGATGATGGTGGCCGGCCCCGCTGTGTTAATAAGCAAATGGTATTCGTGCTGCGTTATAAACACTGAAGCGCGTAATAGGTTTATAAACCGGGGTCCAGGCCTTAAGTACAGAGAACAAACGCTTTGCATAAATATCCAATTACTTCGCAATTAGATTATTTAAGTAACACACGTATCTGTTACTACCTTTAAAATTAAGTTTTATTTCAAAATCAAACATATACATACTTGTCAGCTATGTAACTGTATAACAAGCTCCATCAAGTGTGTATCAGTTCACTGCATTGGTGTTTACCTCAGTACCAAAACATGTGTTGTCAAAAAGAGTGGCAAACTTTTAAGGGAAGGTACTCTATCAAATCAAACACATTTTAATTAAGGGAGATTATCTAAATTATTTTACCTACAAATCTACTGTTATGACCAACCTAAAACATTTAGTGAGATCAAAAAATAGATCTACTATAAAAAGTTGGGTATCTTACTTAATTTAACATTAATACGTAAATATCATTATAAAATTATGTTCCCAAAAAATTGTTGATTTTTTCCTATTTTTCTTAAACTTTCAACCTCAAAATAAGTAC
Organism: Cyrtodaria siliqua; assembly: GCA_037043455.1. Classification (NCBI taxonomy): domain Eukaryota; kingdom Metazoa; phylum Mollusca; class Bivalvia; order Adapedonta; family Hiatellidae; genus Cyrtodaria; species Cyrtodaria siliqua. Next base: position 101,568 of record JAWPHD010003711.1, on the reverse strand, counting down.
ACTTTCAACTTGAGTTGTGAATTGTATTTTAGATATCTGATAGAGAACAACGTTAATAGTAAAATACAAAAACAAAAATATGATATTTACCCACAGAATTAATTCAAATATTTTATTTCCAGAAATCGGTGATTTTAACATTTTTTTCACCATTTTATCCCACAATTGAGAGTTTGTCTATTTATTTGGTCAAATTGATCATACATTCTGATTGTCTTCTCTATTACAAGCATTATTTACTATATAACTCTGTTTGTTATTGTTTAATTATAAAAAAATTAAATTATTCCCACAAAAGGTGATTTTTTTCATTATTCTACATCTTTTGCCCCAAAATAACATATTTAGCACGTGATTTGAGATGAGGACTTTGGATATATTTGTTTCCATAATTTTTGGAACCAGAATCAGTTAAAACCATTTCTGTGCCAATTTCTTTTACCTAAAAGTTTATTTTTACTGCTCTGCAGTGATTCAACTCAGATCCTGTATAGATTCGTGTTTTATGGTAGAGCAGTTCTCCCGCCTTCCTTCTTCTTTTGGTCTCATATAAAATCATCATTGACAGTCTTTTAAACTTTTTTCTCGGAGGCGACAAAGTTGCCATTTTTGTTTACGATCTAGTTACCTTATAGATGCATAAATTATTGAAAAGACTGGGCACGTTTTTCAGAAACTATTTAACAGCGAATACAGGGGCGTAGCGTAGCATACTCCCTTACTCCCGGGAGTAACTTCGAAAAACAAAACAACAAAAATAAAAATCCTAAAAAGTTGAAATGCAATAAAAATCAGAGCGGGTAGGGAGAGGGAAAGATGAAGGGCGTAAGGGTGGGAAATTGCCAATTTTCGGCGAGCATAAAATGTCTATATTTCTGACAAAATTTATATCACCTGTACGTGCACCATTTTGGTGCAAAGATAAAAATGATAAAAGGGAATATATCGGTTGAGGTCCTCCTCAAGCCCCCCCCCCCCCCCCCCACCACTTCATTTCTAAAGTGCCTATCATAGCTTGTTCAGGGGTAGGACTTAAGCCCTTCCATTCATATTCATTTTGTAATTTTTTGTTTATGCTCATTAAAGGTCTTTATCATGACCCCTGCATTGTTTCGGGTGCCATTTCGCTCACATCACTGGGAGCAGTGGCAGAAAACAATAAACGTGACTCTCTGTAAAAACTTTTATTCCAGTATTGTTTTAATCTGAAATCATGTCTCAACCGATTATCTAGCCATCATTCATGTAAACATAAACATCGAGACGCCTTGGGATCGTATATCCCAATATCATGGCGTTCAATGGCATTTTAACAAACTACTAATATATGTGTAGTGAATAAGATATAGCGTCACTTGCCTGATATATAATATTCCGCAAAGCTATAATATTCCTTTAAACTTTTTAAAATGTTCCACTCCGACTGGCTGTTGTAAAACACAGAGCTCGAATGGGATATGTTACAGATAACCCTGGTGATGATGGGGGCCGGCCCCGCTGTTTTATTAAGCAAATGGTATTCGTGCTGCGTTATAAACACTGAAGCGCGTAATAGGTTTATAAACCGGGGTCCAGGCCGTAAGTACAGAGAACAAACGCTTTGCATAAATATCCAATTACTTCGCAATTAGATTATTTAAGTAACACACGTATCTGTTACTACCTTTAAAATTAAGTTTTATTTCAAAATCAAACATATACATACGTGTCAGCTATGTAACTGTATAACAAGCTCCATCAAGTGTGTATCAGTTCACTGCATTGGTGTTTACCTCAGTACCAAAACATGTGTTGTCAAAAAGAGTGGCAAACTTTTAAGGGAAGGTACTCTATCAAATCAAACACATTTTAATTAAGGGAGATTATCTAAATTATTTTACCTACAAATCTACTGTTATGACCAACCTAAAACATTTAGTGAGATCAAAAAATAGATCTACTATAAAAAGTTGGGTATCTTACTTAATTTAACATTAATACGTAAATATCATTATAAAATTATGTTCCCAAAAAATTGTTGATTTTTTCCTATTTTTCTTAAACTTTCAACCTCAAAATAAGTACACTTTCAACTTGAGTTGTGAATTGTATTTTAGATATCTGATAGAAAACAACGTTAATAGTAAAATACAAAAACAAAAATATGATATTTACCCACAGAATTAATTCAAATATTTTATTTCCAGAAATCGGTGATTTTAACATTTTTTTCACCATTTTATCCCACAATTGAGAGTTTGTCTATTTATTTGGTCAAATTGATCATACATTCTGATTGTCTTCTCTATTACAAGCATTATTTACTATATAACTCTGTTTGTTATTGTTTAATTATAAAAAATTTAAATTATTCCCACAAAAGGTGATTTTTTCATTATTCTACATCTTTTGCCCCAAAATAACATATTTAGCCCGTGATTTGAGATGAGGACTTTGGATATATTTTTTTCCATAATTTTTGGAACCAGAATCAGTTAAAACCATTTCTGTGCCAATTTCTTTTACCTAAAAGTTTATTTTTACTGCTCTGCAGTGATTCAACTCAGATCCTGTATAGATTCGTGTTTTATGGTAGAGCAGTTCTCCCGCCTTCCTTCTTCTTTTGGTCTCATATAAAATCATCATTGACAGTCTTTTAAACTTTTTTCTCGGAGGCGACAAAGTTGCCATTTTTGTTTACGATCTAGTTACCTTATAGATGCATAAATTATTGAAAAGACTGGGCACGTTTTTCAGAAACTATTTAACAGCGAATACAGGGGCGTAGCGTAGCATACTCCCTTACTCCCGGGAGTAACTTCGAAAAACAAAACAACAAAAATAAAAATCCTAAAAAGTTGAAATGCAATAAAAATCAGAGCGGGTAGGGAGAGGGAAAGATGAAGGGCGTAAGGGTGGGAAATTGCCAATTTTCGGCGAGCATAAAATGTCTATATTTCTGACAAAATTTATATCACCTGTACGTGCACCATTTTGGTGCAAAGATAAAAATGATAAAAGGGAATATATCGGTTGAGGTCCTCCTCAAGCCCCCCCCCCCACCACCCCCCCCCCCCCCACCACCCCCACCCCAAACACCACCAACCCACGACCCCCCATTCCGGTGCGTAAGTGGGACATCTACTCCCAAACCCTTACTAACTGGGCGCTATTAGGAGTATGTTGAAAACAGGCCACGCTACGCCCCTGGAATATATATTTAACCCTACGGTATCCAGGTAACCGACCAAAATCGTTTATTTGTATAGCTTTTTTTTATTACAACACTGCTTTACTGAGGGAATTTTAACAATGCATTTGATTTTTAATGGGCCATATAATTATGTCGTTTCAATTTTCATCCCAGGTAGGTATATTTTAAAGAATAAAAAGAAACATTATAAATGGATTTTGTGCTTCGAGCTGTGACCCATAGACCTAAATACATAGTTATAGTATTTATATCCATGCGTGACCGCATAATAATTTTTGGGTAAGTCCATTTATTAGGGTGTCCATTTCAAAGGCATGTTTTAAACTAGCCTATATTACGCGAACTTTACATTGTTAAAGCTGTGCGGAACAGCGGTTAAGTAAAGTAGGTGAGTATCAGAAACTACTTGAAAGTTCCTGGGTTCGAGCCCAACTATCGGTTGTGTGCTTTGTTTGTGTTTCTCACTTCCTTTTTATTAAAAAATGATCATGTGTAATAAGGCATCGAAATTGTTTGTTACATCGTCGATATTCATATAAAGGAAAAAGAAACGCATAATCAAAAAATGCCTATATTATACTATTATATACACATAATTCCACGTAATATATCTCCACGTGTTTTGTACAAAAAGGGGCTACAACTAATTACAGAAAGAACAACTCTGTCATGTAGTAGACCTTTTAATCAATGTATACTTCGTTACACGAAATTCTTTAAGGTTGAAGTTTCACTTGAAAAAGTCAAGCCATTTCAGTATTGTGTTTAATGTTAAGACATTGCAACGTTTAAAGCCTAAGTTTGTTCACCAACTTGAGCCAAATGCGCATCCTGTCGAAAATGAAACTTTAAAGGGGTAACCATTGGTGTGTTCGGTGCTGTTAAACCTTCTTTCCAAAAGGACAGGCCCAATGTCGTACCATTCGATTAGCACTAGCATATTAAACATACAATATATAGGGGAAATACCTATTATGCGTTTCTTTTTCCTTTCTGTATATAATATATATAGACATGTCCCAGCTAAAAGCGACAGTTTCTGATACAGCGACGATGCTAGAGCTATTACCCAAAATATACGTGAGTTTTGTAAACAGGAGAAATAAGGATTGATTTAATAACAAACAAGGTCACTGGACCGGAATTCGGCTGTCAAAGGAGTCAGTAAGGCAACGGTGAAACGAAAAGATGTTGAGGCAAGGTCAACTGCTACGTGAATGCCGTAATAGGTATACATTAACGACTTCGATGAGGGTGATAATAACTCTGTAATTCAGTTTCGCAAACATAAAATGTATACCGTATATGGGTCTCAAGCCCACGGCCACAAATGTTGCCCGTTTTCAAAGTACTGCGCCAGTGCGTCATATAAAGAGCGATAACATATTACACAGAAAGAATGCAAATATTCAGTCATGTGTGCAGTTTTACCTGATTTACCTATTCGTTGCTTTCAAACTGAAATCGTCCAAATTTCACGGCTCAGTACTTTGAATCGTATTATACTCACTGGGTCGAAACGATGTTACATGGTGATTGGTTCCTATGTACAGCACGTATCAGATTCCTATGACTGCTGTTGCTATTTATAGGATTTTGTACTTTCACTGTCACTGGCACATTGTTTTGAAAAGCATATCAACATTACACACACGGTTATCTGTCATCTAAATTTAGGTCAGTGAGTGCATGAATTATTGTCCAATTAGTTTCTCTTGTTATTTTCTAACCATGCACTTGTTAGACTGTCTATAAAGCGGAATTAATTGGTCAAAACAAGGGAAATTGTCTTTTACTGTAATTTTTATATGTTTTAGCACAATTTACCTTATTATGAGAAACATGAACAGTGATGTTACACTGTTAATTATATTTTCAAGCGGTAACAAATGTTTCAGAAGACATTTATTATTTGAATAAATTGCCAAAATTGTAAAACATCATTGCATTGAATAATCTGGATGCATATCAGATTCTGCAGGCATACAAGTTTTATGTTATAGATTCTTCTGTACAATATTCTAGATTCTAACGTACGTTGTTATAGATTCTCTCTTTCAGCCGTATCGAATATCACCATTTTCATAAGTCTGTCTAGTGTTATTTGACGACGGACTCTTGCATATCTAATTTCCTTTTATACGTTCTGTTGTAATAGACCTTGTATGGAGTATTTGATTCTTCAGATACGTTTGGCTTTCGTGTGATAAATCAGAAATACTTTCAACATCTCGTTCAATCCATTTGTTGATCTCAATCGACGTGTTTTGTATAGTATGGATCTCTACTTCTAACCTTTTCTCCTTCTGGGAAAGTGTTGGTTGCGCTTCGTGTCCAAAGAGGTCGACCTCGCCTGCAGTCTTTCCGAAACCTGCTGTATTTTTTTTGCCATCAAGACATATATGGTAAACTTTCTGGTTTGCCGACAATGTCACAACAGCGTCAATATTAGATTCAATAACACCAGATTTAGCACACTAATTAATACGTCTTCTTCTGTGCGTTTAATGTTTTCGGATCGGGACATACGAAATTCACAAGACACACGTCAGTTTTACTTTTCGCAACATTCATCTCGTTTCCTCCATGTACTGTCATTGTTTTATACCCGCCCATAAACCTTATAAGTTTCGAGCGAAATAATCGCATTAATCCTGCATCACCGACAGTTGAAAATTGGATTACATCGAAAAACATTTGCGCTGCAATATGATCGACACTGAAATCACCATTATCTACCATGTCAAAGAATGCTATCCACTCCGTTAGTCGACCATACTCCGCTAAATGCGATGTTACAGATGGAAATCAATCACTAGGCGTGAGTGAGGCTGTGGTTTGTATGAAATCCGCATCCGCCAAAATGTCTTTCTCTCCAATTTCTTCAGTTTCGACCGGGATATCCTCACTAAGTTCAGTGAAACCTTCACTTTCCCCCAATACTTCATTGCATGGACCACCTTGAGTTTCATTGAGTCCTTGATTTGACAAGTTTGGAAGTCAGTAAACAGCTGTTTATGAACTGATTTAGTGGGGGTGTTAATTTTACACATTTTTCTAAGCGGGCTTTCTGTTGTTGTTTTTGTTGGTATCTGTAATTTACCGGTTATATCGTCTACTGACAAGTGACGTGGATCACATTTAATGTATTTGCCTAACACCTGAAAAGTCCATATCTTAAATTTGTTTCCTGTTGATGTCTGACACTCAAGTATGACAGATATTTTGTCATTCTGATGTTGTAGAACACAATTTTGGACAGCTTCGTGGCTGTTTTCAAATCATAATACGCAATATGCGCACTGTGTAGTCAACATTTTCACATGAAACAGAGAGTATATGTATTTAGAATCTGACACATTTCTGTACGCGAGAATCTGATGCAAATAAACTGACTGTACATCGGAATCTGTAACACCTTCCCTCGGACACCGTAACATGTAGATTATAAAAAATCGATGATTAATGATAAATGAAGGACTGATTTATAAAAGATGTATGTTTATTTCAGATTGAAATACATGAAAGTTCTACGCCAGATGATTCTTTATGATCTGGGCTCATATTTAGAGTATTTTTTCGCAAAAATAAAATATTGGATAATTCAGGCATATATTGGTTAAATACTGAATGTTGACTTTGTCTATGACAATAAATGAATAAAAGGCAACTTACAATAAATTCCAGAATGAGTTCAAACTATCGTTATCACTCAAACATCATTTTAACAACACTTAGACTCGCCACATGGAGAGAATCCACAACAATGTGTACAAAAAAACAAAACAAGGTAGGCTACTGCAGAATCTGATACGTGCTGTATACGCCTTTCCAATAAGTACACTTTATGCCGGTAGGAGTTATCGATCGTATGTTGCGTGACGTCATAAACAGGACTCACGGAATTCCCCAGAAATTCGCGGCATATCGAAAGATTTACAATAACCTAACCATTTAACTGGAAATTAGCGGATGTTCCTGCAAGGTATGAATTGTTTATATAAAATGAATATATGTGTAGCTTGTTTGTCTATAGAATAGTTAATAAAGTGCCGAAATGTGTCTAAAATCATGGTTCAGAAATCAGGACGTCCTGAAAAAGTAGTGGGTGGGGAGTTTTGCTTTTGCTTTTGCCAATATACTGGTTTACCCTCTGTCATGAGTATTATCACCAGTGAGTGCTAGAGGAAATTTTTAGTGGAAAACGAAAAAGGTGAGATAGAGTAGAAGGATTAGTAAAGATAGAAGGAAGTACAGAGAGAGAAAGAGTAAAGAAGATAGAAGAGTGTTTAAAAATTAAATGAGGCGCGAGTGTTGGGTCTTCAAGACCTGGGTCTTGAAGGAATCCAACGACTCTGCCAGGCAGGTGTTAACGGGTAGCTGGTTCCATTGCACAACGGTTCGCGGGAAGAAAGAAAATCGTGTGTAGTCCTTGTCAGCCCTTAGCTGATGATACTGGTGTTGGCGTCTACCTGAGCCTCTGGTGAGGTATTCATCCTCGTTTATGGCTACTAAATTATTACGAATCTTGTAAAGCATACATAGTCTAGAGTCAGCTCGTCTTTGCTCGAGAGATCTCCACTCCAGATCGTGCAACATGTCAGTAACACTAGATGTGTTATGATACCTATTTGTGACCCATCTCGCTGCTCTTCTCTGCACCATTTCAAGTTGGTGGACTAGTCTATGATTGGATAAGTCACCTACCTTGTCTTTAGTGGTGGACTTAGGGTCCCATACAGTGGAACAATATTCCAATTTGGGGAGAACAAGGGATCTATAGGCCCTTTCTTTAATAGTCTGTGAGCCAATTTTGATGTTGCGTTTCAGAAAACCTAGAGTCTGGTTTGCTTTTGAAGAAACAGAACTAATGTGTTTATTCCACTTTAAGTCGTGGCTAATGCTAACACCAAGATACTTCATCAGAGGGACGGATGAGAGTGTGTGTCCATGAAGGGAATACTTATGTAGTGTAGGGGCTCTTTTAGTAGTGATGTGAATCACTTCACATTTTTCAGGGTGAAAAGCCATTTGCCAGTCTGCTTCCCATAGTTCAAGGCTGTGTAGATCGTCTTGGAGTTTTTTGCAATCGCCCTGAGTGTGTATAGATAGGTACAACAGCGTGTCATCTGCGAAAAGACGGACTGTACTGTGAGTGACATACTCTGGGAGGTCGTTTATGTAGACCAGAAATAGAGCTGGCCCAAGGACAGACCCTTGAGGGACGCCTGAAAGTACTGGGACTGACGAAGAAGATTTCCCTTCAAGTACAACTCGTTGGGAACGACCACTAAGAAAAGAACCAATCCAGCCCAGGGCTGCGCCCTTCACGCCATAAGATGAGAGTTTATAGAGGAGCCTATTATGTGCCACCTTATCGAATGCCTTAGCAAAATCCATCACTACTACATCGGTCTGTCTGCCTTTTTGCATGTTAATGGCTATATCATGATTAAATTCAATAAGTTGACTTTCACAGCTTCGCTTTTCACGAAAACCATGTTGGAGGGGATATAATATATTGTGACGATTTAAGTGCTGCATAAGGTTGCCACAAACAATATGCTCTAAGAGCTTACAACAAATACAAGTTAGTGAAACAGGACGATAATTGGAAGGAGTAGTCTTGTCTCCTTTTTTATAGATGGGGGTTACGTTTGCTTTTTTCCAGACATCCGGAAGGGTTTCCTGTCTAAGCGAAGTATTGAAAAGAAGGGTGAGAATAGGAGCAAGCTCCTCTGAGAGACCCTTTAGAACTGTCGGGCTTATGTTATCTGGGCCTGGGGCTTTTGATACTGAAAGATTTTGCAGTAGTTTTTGTACCCCATTAACAGTAACCTGTATATCGGGCATGTCTTTATCATTTTTAGAGAAAAGACTCGAAACGTATTTGCAATAAGAACTGAGTTTCATAGGAATTTGCTGTGAGAAAACCGAGTGGAACTGGCTATTTAACAAGTCAGCTTTAGCAACAGGGTCAGTTATCAACACTCCGTTTCTCTTTAGGGATTTAAGACCTACAGAGTCAGTATTTTTGTGCTTTATGAAGGTCCAAAACCTTTTAGATATGTTAAAATTTTCTTGTGTAGTATTTTCTACTTTAGGTGTAATAAGATCTTCCACATAGTCCCAGTAGGCCTTCCGACTGACAGATTGTATATGGTGCTTGAGCTTCTTGAGTTTACTAGTGCCTTCAGGGGAGGGTTTGAGTCTCGTTTTAGAGTAGAGTTTGTCTCTTTTCCTTATTAGACGTTTAATGTTACCATTTATCCAAGGATGTCAATCCTTACATTTTGCAATTTTATGTGGAATAAAACGGTCAATGGCTCTTTCGAGTTCAGAAGTTATATTTTCCCAGAGTTGGTTTACTGGAGTTGAATTATTAAGGCTATGTTTTAGGCTCTCCCCAACGGCAGTCATATGTGATTTAAGACCATCCCAGTCAGCTTTTCTGTACAGTGGAATCCTTCTGGGATTTTGCTTGTTTTTAATTGGATTTATGTTAATCTCTGTCAGGACTGCATCGTGGTCACTGACCCCTGGTATGACTCTACATGATGATATAATGTTTGGATGGTTTGTGATCACAAGGTCAAGGATGTTATTTCCTCTAGTGGGTGTATTTACTAATTGTGTGAGACCAAAATCGTCCAAGAGGTCTACAAATTTGTAAGTAAGAGATGGGTAGTTACAATTTGGTTTAATACAGTTATTTGGCCAATCATATCCTGGGAAATTCATGTCACCTGCAATAAGAATGTGTGAATTTGACATACCTAGACGCTGTAAAGACTCCGCAAAATGATCTAGACTTGGACCATCACCCTCATGTGGTTTATAATAACTACAGACTAGGAGGGATTTGCAACCAGTGATCTCCATCTTCATCCAAGCAATCTCGCAGTCAGTTTGCAGCTCAGGGACCTCGCTACAGGTGTAATCATCCTTTGCTGTAATAATTACTCCACCACCCCCCCTCTTCCTATCTACTCGTACTACATTTTCAAGATAAGAACTGGGAAGAATCTCACCTAGGTGAATACTGGCATCTATCTTGGTTTCTACCCCTATAATTATATCGGGGTTTATGCTATCAATCATATTGCTGAGATCAATACTGTGAGCAACGATAGAGTTAAGGTTCACATTTAGGACCTTTAAAGGTTTTATGGAACGATAAGTATGTTTAGGTTTCATAGTATGTCGTTTTTGTGTGCATTGGGTCTCCTGGGCTACTTAAAGCCTCTGATATTGAGCTGAAATTACATGGGCTGATAGGTTCGAACCTATTTGACAAAATCAAGTCTTCGAAGAAATTTAGAGAAACTGTATGTTGATTTACAGAGTTACAGTGCAGGCAGTGCCAGCTTACATTCGTGCCTTGCAGTATTTGGAATGTGTTATCGCCTAAATCCTGGCAATCCATGTGGAACCATATACCACACGTCTCACAATACACTGCGTTCCTCGGACGGATTACGTTGATACTCGATATTTTAAGAATTTAATGCTATTACATATTATTACTTTAAGAAAAATTATACTTATGCATACTCGCTGATACATATGAAGTTATTTATTGTTATGACAACATAGTCGTAGGAGCTGGGTGGGCCAGGGAGTGGTGTGGGGGACGTCCCCTCAATGTTCAGATTCGGGGGGCGGGTGGATTTGCCCCACCTCCCCCCGCCCCCCAATAATGTGAAGGAAAAAATGGTTAGCGCTCACAAAGTACTTCTTTCCCTATATAATGTTGTACTTTTTGGTGTAATTGAGCGTGGATAAGGGTGGGGTGGTGTAGGAGTGCAGCCAGCACGGGACTTGAACCTGGGACCCCTCACTTACACGGCAAGTGCTCTACCAACCGAGCTTAACGGGCTTCGGGTAAATATCACCACAACATTGATTGATTATCTCCGGTATAAATTACTGGTCAGTAGTTTAGACTATGACAGAATGACCGGCTTGTCATTTGATTTTCTCACTGCCAATTGATTATATTAGTAATAAATTTCTTTTTCGGGAAGATCGGTGGATAAGGCCTTGCTTTTAGAGCTGCAGACCTCTGAACCGCCTGAGTTTGTTCCATTGCGGAGGCATGTCTGACGATAAACTTCATCTTTCACCTCATAAGTCACTGAGGTTGCTGTCCAAATATAAACTTAACAGGTTGTAAACCCCATTTCATTCATTATTTTCTTTGTATGTTTTCAGTAATGACTGACATTATGGCCTATGAAAATATATACCCCGACATGGAGAGAGAAAGCAGCAATCAAGATCTGATCATCTGTTTGAAAAGAATGTAAGTTGACTTTATAATCTGCTTGTAACGTATAGCGGCAAAATAAATATATTGTCGACACAAGATACTTATTTCTTGGTAAACAGGTTCCGTGTTCATTTTAATTATTTTGTTGTGGTAAATGTGTCACAGTTCATGCATAATATAGGAACTTCAGTATGAAGAATTTAAAAATGTATACAATGTTCAACCTACAAGTAACTTAAAATGACTAGCACACTATTTTTAAGAGAAATACTGTAAGCTAACTGCTTGCTTTATTTTGGGCAAACAATTCCTGAAAATCAACAATAATTTCATTTTGTTATAGACACAGTTAAACCCGTTAGAGGTTACCGCGTAAAAGAAGTGTTTTTTTTCTGTGGAGTGTCTTACAGAATATTGTTTTTATCATTTCAGTTGAATGGAAGTAAAGCAGTGTGCATGCTTCTTACACTTTCCGGATGAAGATTAGGTCAGAAATGGGTGTCACAGATGTACACTAGCTGTATTTCAAATAAGAAAATCTCTGTTAGGAGTGGAATTACAAACTATTAACGGACATCAGTATGGCCCATAGAGCACTAAAGGTTTCGAGAATATCTGGCCTTTTCTACCAAGCGGTGTTTCACTGAACATTTCACCATTCCTTGGTAAAGTTGGTTAAATGTGTAAGCAAATAGCCACAAAATATTTATAGCAGCTGAGGGGATTCATGTTGAACACACTATGCCCAAAATTAAGGAATTCCACATCTTTCACTAAACCATTCCTTTGACCGTGACTGGGATCATGCATCAAACGTGGACAGTTTGCGAATTATTAGCCTTTTCCAAGATCCTATTATTTTGTAAATTCTCAAAAATGTGAAAATGTCTTGAAGCAGATTTTATGGCATAAGCACTTTGTCATGTTAGTGGTCAACTTATTGGTTCAATGAACTTATATGCGAAGGGTTGAAATAAACATACTCATTCAAACACACAATGGATTTATTCCTGAATAATTGGTCATTGTCTTTGGACCATGTTCATTTCAAGCCTTCAATTAAAGATAGGATTAAATAAGTCGGTATTCTTTCTTAATATCATGTACCGGAAGCAATATCATGATAGACGGGTGTTCCTTTACTGTTTAACGGTTTATTTTATGCATTATAAAGTATTGAGAAAATTCAATATTGTAAAAATAAAACAATTATCATCATTTATTTGTCACTTTTCTATAATTGTTCCAATGTCAATTTAATATATGAATTAATCATAGCTAAACTACTAATGATAATTCTGATACATGGTTTCCCTAAGTGATAACCAGTCCATTTCATGAATTCATCTGATGCTCTCTTGAAAGAAGTGGGGTTTACGTTCCGTTATCACATCATATTACGTTATGGTACAGCAACCGCAGTGGGAGATGAGATGAAGTTTCCCATCAGACATGCCTCCATCAGAGAGCAAACCCACAGGATGCAGAGGTCAGAAGCTCTAAGCTGAGGCCTTATCCACTGAGCTACCGAGGCCGCTGATGCTATCTTAAACTTGCAAGGCTGTATATAGTATTGTTAGAGCTGAAGGTAGTCCCACCAACCCCAAACTTTGAACACCTTAAAGAGACATTTGACTTTTTCCACACTTTAAGGAATTATATTTAATGACAAAATTAACAATTTGTGTCATGTACCGGTACTATAAATCAATAATTAGTTTTGTTTTAAATTTAATAAAACAAAAACTTAATAATTTGAGGAAGTTGTCAAGTGTGTCTTTAAAGTTAAGTTTTAATACTATTTATATAAGATTGGATAAGAGTGAGATCTTCCGCTGTTATTACACATGTGGTAATACAACATCACGCCCAGGGTTCGAAGATTTGAGATGCGCGTAACGGGTTGTAGAAATTATAAGGAGCACGTGTGCGATATTACAAAACTGGGGCACCATCTGTATGTGTTAAATTATATTTAATTTAATGACTATCGAAAATAACTAGTCACACGGACTGACGGACTTTCAAGGACGCTCGGTTCGTACAAACAAAACTGGTTTCAGACCGACGGACGCCCGTTAAGGTCGAACCCTGAATTATTTATTATAATTGCATGTGATACCATTTGGTATTTATAAAAGTATAACTGAAGACAACTGAGGAAAATTGAGTTTAATCATACATGACACAACCAAACCAGTGACAAAATAAAAGTACACGATTGTATGTGTTATAAGCAAGCATTAAAAGATAACCAAGATGTATGTTTAATTATTTGCCCGAACAAATCCATACTTGAACGTTATTAAAACACCAGACACAAGCAAAATGTGTACTTCAAGTAATCCACCATCACTCAAGCCTGACACGAAGTAATTTTCATAGAAAAGTGTGGTACTTTAGTAAAATTCGTTAAACTTAACATGCATAATCAGAATACTTCTGTTGTTGTCCATAAATTTAATTTAGTCTCGTCACTTTCTTCCTGTTATTCCCAGTTATCCTTGCACTTCAGCATAATAGTCTCAATAGTCTGTGCTATCAAACCATCCATGTTCTGAATGGAAAGATGTTTAAATGCTCATCAACACATCATCGGTTATTTAGAGCCACCCAGAGATATATGAAGAATACATGACGTAAATAGAACACCTCCTCTTACTCCGGTTTATGTCACCATCAGACGGATGCGGCTACGTGCTTTGCCAAAGAACACACCAACGAAACTCGGTGGCACCGCAGAGGTTTGAAACCGGGTCGTCAACATTTTAACCCACAGGCAATGGCTTGTATTTTGAGTCCACAGCCTGTAAGTCTGCCCTACACCAACTCCCAGGCAGTTTTGATAGTGTAGCTGTCTAGCTTTTGCAACACCGGATTCAGGTTAATCTGAAATGAATAAATTATGTCTAATAAAATTGCTGCATTTAGAAACAAGTGATCAGTTTTTTTCTTCAAAACTGGGTTCGCGATTTTTTTTAATTTAACTATTTCTATAGGTATAAAAATAAATTGATGTGCAGACAATTATATGCAGTATAATTATTTGTTATTTTTTTGTAAAGATTGCTTTAATACATTTTCTTCAATATGTCGATGCATAACAATATCACACAATCATTCTTTTTGATAGCAAATACAATATATTTTGGTCAAAAGTATCTCAAACTTACTAGTTTACAAAGACATGGAACACTGTTCAGTTTTGAGACTGTCCCATTTGGAGCTTCTCTGCACTTGCCATTGATGATTTGTCCTATCCAGAGATGTATTCTATTCACTGAAACAAAAAAATACCGTTTATTTCATATTTTGATACTTAATACATGTTTCCAGTTATAAATGCATATTTAAACTACTGTCCAGCATGTAACCTACATGTAGTACAAAGTGTGTGGATGCAGGGGCGTAGAAAGTATCTGGTGGGTGGGGTAACTGAAAAAGCTCTGGGCAGTAAACGGATATCTTCGCTTGTCATGTTTATCGATAAACACTTCAAAAATTATATAAATATAATCTAAATATTAACATCCTTTTTTCGTTGAAACATGAAGCTCGCAAATATTCCGAGTTTCTCAATAAAAATACACCCAGTCGAATCGCCAAATAAAAGAACTTTAGAAATGCCATGCCCATTCAACTCAATCGTCCCTAAAAACGTTCTGTTGGGTAATATATCTATAACAAATTGCCAAAAATAAGTGACACTGGTAAAATAAAATAATATCCAATGCTTGCTTCTTACCTGTAACTGTTCAGAAAATCGGCAATGTATGTATAAGCCACCATGCAACGTGCGACAACACAACATTACACAGCGTGTTGAAAATGTGTCCTTGTTATGACGTCACGCAACTTGTCAGGGGAGATAAATCGATAAGTGGCCTACTTATTGGAAAGGGAACCAAACATCGTGTAACGTCGTTTCGACCCAGTGATACTGTCAGGGGCGTATTTAGGCATACTCCTGTACGCCCGGGCGTACTCTAGAAAATCGAATGTAAAAAAATAAAAGTGCTTATTTTTTTAAAATCAGCAATAAAAATTGAAGCTGGGTAGGGGGTGAGGCACTATTTTTACTCCAAAACATTTTCTGTTTATTTTTTCTCAACAGATTTTCTTGTAATGAATGGAGGCGAGAGCCTCCAAAATCTCGCTCAAATGAAGCCTCAAACCTCCGAAATTGCACTCAAATTCCCGGGAGGGGGTCCCCTCCCTCCCTCCTGCACCCACCCCCAAAAGGCTGTGGCTACGCCCCTGTCTGTAATTTAAAAATAGTTTTCCGTAATAACTTGAGCTAACACATATTTCTTTGAATAGTTTTATTACATCAGGAGAAGTTATATAAATAGTAACACATTTCAGTAGAAAAAACAATGATTATCAGTCCTTTTTCGAAATCCATAATCGGCAAACTGTGCCATGCATTATTGATTATGGAAAATCGGCACAGCAGCAACAGACTGTCCGCACGCGATGACGTCGACGTCATCAAGCAACATGACTTCAACGTCATCAAGCACCAAAAACGTCATAGGGGAGAGCTATAGAGCGCAGGAGTGGACTTTGAAATCTCGACTGCAGTTTTCACAGCCCAGTTCCGTTGAAACATCGAAATAAATCATTATAGATCTAGTGACAGTTGTGGTTTTTAAAAACAGGCAAGGCAGAAAACTGATTTTAAAGTGGTTTATTAATTTAACGTAATTCGTTTATTTGCAAAAGAGTTGTTTTTACCTTAATTAAGACTACTTACAATCTTAAATCGTACCGTTTTGTTCTTGTTCTTCTTCTCCATTTATAGTAAGGTATGTAATAAAAAGGCAAATATACGGCCGTGGTGTGCCTTTTGTCGATAATGGCACACCTAGTGCATGGCCCTGGGGCTAAAGCATTCGGGCCATTAAGGCACTAGGTGTGCCATTATCGACAAAGGCACACCACGGTTAACCTCTAAATAATGCATTGGGACATCTATTATTATAATTAGTGTTATCATTTCTTTAATTAAGTTAGTAGATGTATACTGATAGGCCTAAGGCTTTTTATATTAATAAACTATCTATATACTTGATTATAAAGTAACAAACGTGTATACTGTATATCAGATGGACAATAATGAATATATACAGTACAGTACAGTACTGGTAAAAGTGATGCCAGCAAGACATTGACTGTTAAATTATAAATTGATGTGTTTTGTATTGTATAGTACTACTGTAGGCCTACTGATAGGCCATTTGGACTTTTGTATTAATAAAGTTTACATATACAGTACACAAAAAAAATGTATTATTCAGCAAAACTCAGTAAAATAACTTTGGTTGTCATGATATTCATGGTGCCTTTTTTATATAAATATTATAATAATAAGTATATTGGATTAGAACAATACAGTGACACACACGTTACAACAGTTTCAGCTACGTCTGAGGTTCGTGAAATCAATGAATTCACTACATCAGTATCAAAGCACGAAGGAACAATGAACGAATTCACAACAGCGGCATCAAATTATGAAATCACATCAAGGGCATCAAGAAATGCAACGGATATTAATAAAGAAAAGGTACAACAGAGGGAAAATTTCATAAATAAGACAGAAAAACAATTAGAAGGACGCACTATTATCTATGATGAACGTGTTCTATATTCAGAAATTCAAAAAGTACACGATTCTCGATATCGGAAACCGACAGATGAGAAATGCATCCGACGTGACCCACAATGCATCATAATTGGAATTAGGAAATGTGGCACCCGGGAATTGATTGATTTTATGAAATTGCATCCTAATATTGTAATCAGAAGTGAACCGTTTTATGAAAGTAAGTATTTTCTTTCGGAGACTGATACTCGTTCATTAAAGGACCAAATGCCTTGCAGTTATTCGAACCAGATAACAGTCACAAAAAGTTCAGTTTATTTTACGGAAGAAGACGTGCCCGAGAGACTGTACACGTTTAATAAAACCTTAAAAATGATTTTACTTGTTCGTGAACCTATTCAACGAATGATGTCTGGTTTTGCGTTTACGTATTTTAAAAAATATTCAAAGTCGTTTAATCAGGACTATTCAGTTATGCCAGCTCCTGACAATGAAATAGTGAACACAGTTACAGGTGAAGTTATAACGGAAAATAGAGAAGTTAAACTATCAACGTACGATGTCCCAATGCAGAGATTTTTGAAATACTTTCCCCTCAAACAGATACTAATTATTGAGGCCGACAAATTTAAAGAAAAACCAGCACAAGTGTTGCATCAAATTGAGACTTTTCTTGAACTGGAGCATGTAATTACGGAAGATGACTTCGTTTATAACAAAGAAAAACAGTTTTACTGCGTTAAATCAGCAGTCGGAATGGCCTGCTATGGTCATGACCGAGGACGAGTACAGCTAAAGGATATTAAATCGGAAACTAGTAAAAAGCTAACTGAGTATTTCAATAAACATAATGAGAACTTTTTCGATATAATTGGCAAAAGGTTCGACTGGTGAATAAAGTTGGGCATTGCATACTCAACCAACCAACTACAGAATAAAACTCCTTTTTAAAAGGAAGAAACATGTTCGCATTGCATATTTTCAGTGACAGTATGATTTCTTGATAGTTAGTGTGTTTTTTATATAATTACCCACCTGACTCACAAATCATAATTAATCTCATAATTAATGTTGCTTAGCAATGGATAAAGATTGATTGCAGCCCTAGTACATGATTTATAACAATGGGTCAAATGCATCTACAAAGAGTGTTACCTACAGCGTGTGTTACCTATATCGCGTGTTACCTACAGCGTGTGTTACCGAGAGCGTGTGTTATCTATATCGTGTGTTACCTACAGCGTGTGTTACCTACAGCGTGAGTTGCCTACACCGTTTGTTATTTACAGTTTGTGTTACCTACAGCGTGTGTTGCCTATATCGTGTGTCACCTACAGCGTATGATACCTATATCGTGTGTTACCTACAGCGTGTGTTTCGACAAGGCTATGTCTCTATTGTAGCGTGTGTACAACGGTTGCATAAGATGGAAGCCTGGATGGACTTCTGACGTCATGACTTCTAACTTCATCACTTCTTATTTCATCACTTCTAATTTCATCACTTCTAACTTCATGACTTCTCGACTTCTAACTTTACGACTTATTAACTTCTAACTTCATGACATCATTGCTTGAAAGTCATGAAGTTAGAAGTAATGACTCAGTCTCACTTGAAGTTTGTGTGCCCAGTTGCGTTCAAGTGTCCCATAAATGCATTCCGTTTGCGTTTCGTTTGCGCTCCGTTTGCATTCCGTTTGCATTTGATTTTTATAAACACGTTTTTTAAAATGCAAATCATTTGCTTTCTCGAGTGCATTTAACGTTTATAAACGAAAGCTGCAAGTGAGACTGAGTCTTGTCAAACATCAAGTACAATGGTGTTAAGTGAGACAGAATCATTGTCAAAACCATGGAAGCCCTGGAGGGACTTCTGACTTCCTTACTTCTTACTGCATTACTTCTTACTTCATGATTTAATGGCTTCTAACTTCATTACTTCTACTTCTAACTTCATGACATCTTAATTCATGACTTCCAACTTCACGATTTCCAACTGCATTACTTCTTACTTCATGACTTCTTAAATGCTTCTAACTTCATGACATACAACTTCACGCCTTCTAACTTCATGACTTCCAACTTCACGATTTCTAACTTCACGACTTCTAACTTCATGACTTCTACTTGATTACTTCTAACTTCATGACTTTCAAACAATGATGTCATGAAGTTAGAAGTTAATAAGTCGTGAAGTTAGAAGTCACGAAGTCACGAAGTCATGAAGTTAGAAGGGGTGAAGTTAGAAGTGATAAAGTAAGAAGTGATGAAGTTAAAAGTGATGACGTTAGAACTATATAAGTCGTGAAGTTAGAAGTGATGAAGTAAGAAGTGATGAAGTTAGAAGTGATGACGTTAGAACTATATAAAAATGAGATATAGGGTCCTATAGAAACCACAGCGTCCGAGCGCAAAGGCATCGTAGTAAGTCGTGAAGTTAGAAGTCGTTAAGTTAGAAGTGATGAATTTAGAAGTCGTGAGGTTAGATGTCATGAAGTTAGAAGTTAATACGTCGTTAAGTTAGAAGTCATGAAGTCAGTCAATTGTGAAGTTAGAAGTATGAAGTTAGAAGTGATGAAGTTAGAGGTGATAAAGTTAGAAGTCATGACGTCAGAAGTCCATCCAGGGCTTCCATCTTATGCAACCGTTGCACACACGCTACAGTAAAGACAGAGTCTTGTCGAAACACACGCTGTAGATAACACACGATATAAGTAACACACGCTGTAGGTAATGAAACTTTCAGAGTTATAGAATTTTAAAGTCGACGGGGTAAAAAACTATGAAACCGGCAGGGTAAAACCAAATTGTACAGTGGTTACCATAGCAATCGTCAAAAACGCGAAATAATTGCTTAAAACACTCTGACCTTCCCGTTCGCATCTGAAATGTTCATTCTGATTTCACAGTTCGCACTTGTAAAATACCTCTGACATTCCGGTTGGCTGTTTTTTTTTTACCCTGCCGGCTTTAAAATTCTATTACTCGGAATGTTCACATTATTTCAATGAGATATTTTGTACACTTATGCAGAAATGATTGGCGATCTTGACAAGCGTTTTAAATTGAATTGCAATTGCGAATATCAGTTCGTTATTTGTGTTTATTCTGAAAATTTCATAGTTCTTACAAATCTTTGGTCATTTATACAGGGTGCTATATGCACTGACGTCGTTTTATTACCGGATTTTTAAAGTGAAAGCTTCCTCTGTCATTCCTTTTGAAATCTTCATAATCATTTTCCAAAAATACGCAAAAACACTAACCCCACCATTAACTTCTAACAAGTTCGCCCATCTGACTTCTCTGCAACCATCTGACTTCGCTGCAGCCGGTTGATCAGTGTGTTGAAGAATGCACATGAAATTGCATCCTTTGATTTTAACCTTCTGATATTATAATTCTTATGAATGAATTGAATTGAATTGAATGTTGTTTAAATGCTGTTCACTATAGATTATTTAGAGCCGCCTTAGAGAGAGGAGAAGGATACACAGGAATTCGGGAATCGTGCCCTACTCTTATTATCGAATAGATTCCTATGGTTCTTTAACCGCCCGGTTTACGTCCCCATCCGACGGACGAGGCTACGGGAAAGTGTCTTGCCTAAGAACACACCGACGAAACTCAGTGGCACCACGGAGGATTGAACCCGGGGCCACCGGTTACAAATCCGCCGCGCTACCGACTGCGCCACGCCAGCCCTCTTATGAATGACTGTAACGGGACATTTTAGTGGGATTTTTTCTGAGGTCAAGCACACATTTACAAAAATATCAAATACATACACCTTGTACATTATCGCGTGTAAGAATGAATTTCCTATCCAACAATATTTTTCTTCCTACAATCCCTTGTCAACTCGCCGAAATATCAACGTCAAAATTCACAAAAGTGCAATTTAAATCTAAATTTACTCGTCATTTGTCCGGATATCCGGTTTGAATTCCAAAATGTATTTTATGAGGCAGTTAATGAATTTTAATGTTTTGATGTTTGAAACATAATGTTATGGCAAAATGTTCCTTCATTAGGTGGTTAGTGTTTATACTACAATGACGTTAGTTAAATATACCCCAGCGTACTGTAAACAACATATTGAACGTGACTATAGCTTCTTGTAATCTTGTTTTCCTATGCCAATATATACTAAAGGAAAAAAGAAACGCTACTCGGGAATTTCCACTATATATTGTATGTATTATATATGCTGTTGTTTATCGAATGGTACGTGGTTACATTAGACCTTTACTTTCGCAAAAAGAATGAAACAACACATAACACGCTAAATGTTTTACATTCAAAGTTACATTATAGATATAATACGTGTTTGGCTCAAGCAGGTCAGCAAAATTAGGATGCAATATTTGCAGTCTATTTACATAAATGCTGTACTGAAATAGCTTAATTTTTTAACATGAACGTCAACATTTATGAATGTATGTCCTTTCTCTAACTAACTGAAACCTTTTGTTTACAAAACATCTTGCCAGTTCTATAGGTTATTGCATTTGTATGGCTAAATATTACTTGGAACGAGTTGTTTTGGCAAAGGACGACGAGCTTGCGAGTCGTCCTGCGCCAAAACAACGAGTTCCAAGTAATATTTAGCCATACAAATTCAATAAACTTTTTATTGTATACTTTCATATTGTTTTTGATCAATGTTAATTGTATGACTATTACTTTTCATTGTATTTGTGTTATTTTTATAGTTTTTGATGGAATTCCTATCTTGCCATTCAGTTTCATTTTGTGTGGATGATTATTTTGCGCGAAAACGACGTCGACGTCGGATAAGTCATTAAAAACCTCAAGCGATTTTTTGAAGTTTGTTTACCATTCGATAACGTTAAAAACAGTGGGTGAGTGACCATTTGAATTATTTTATCAATTTTTGCCATAAAAGGTTGAAAAAAACTCGTATTTTTTTGTTGACACTATAGGAAGGATTCCGTTATTTTTATTTGAAAGTAGTTCCTTATTTCTATTTCGCGGCACTTGGCAAGCACGAGCAAAAGTTCCCGTGCAATATCAATGCATGCAATATCGTAGAATATTGCACGCTTAGCTCAATGCAAACTAAACGGGACAATATGAAAGTATACAATAATCTAGATTATGGTCACTCACCCACTGTTTTTAACGTTATCGAATGCTAAACAAACTTCAAAAACAATATGAAAGGTTATTGAATTTGTATGGCTAAATATTACTTGGAACTCGTTGTTTTGGCGCAGGACGACTCGCAAGCTCGTCGTCTCGCAAGCTCGTCGTCCTTTGCCAAAACAACTCGTTCCAAGTAATATTTAGCCATACAAATGCAATAACCTATAATATTACGTGGAAATACGCGTGCTATATATAATTGAATGTTGTTTAACGGCTCATCAACACAGTACAGGTTATTTAGAGCCGCCCCAGAGAGAGGGGAAGGATACATAGGAATCCGGGAACCTGCCCTACTCTTATTATCGAATAGATTCCTATGGTTCTTTAACGTGCTCGGTTGATAGACCGATAACACGGGACCGCCCGGTTTACGTCCCCATCCGACGGACGAGGCTAAGGAAAAGTGTCTTGCCCAAGAACACACCGACGGAACTCAGTGGCACCACGGAGGATTGAACCCGGGGCCTCCAGTTACAAATCTGCCGCGCTACCGACTGCGCCACGCCAGCCCTCTATAAATGATATAGTAGAAATTCCCGAATTGCGTATCTGTTTTGCTTTAGTGTATATCCATTGTAATAGACAATAATAATATGTAGTTCAATATCGTACAAGGGGCGTCCGTGGCCGAGTGGTTAAAGTCTCTGACTTGCAATCACTTGGCCCTCACCGCTGTAGGTTCGATCCCTCAGGGGCCTAGGAATCTTTATGTGAGGAAGCTATCCAGCTGGCTTGCGGAACGTCGGTGGTTCTACCCAGGTGCCCGCCCGTGCACGAAAATTGCCCGGAGGGGCACCTGGGGTCTTCCTCCACCAGTGGAAGCTGGAAAGTCGCCATATGACCTTAGCTGTTGGTGCGACTATAAAATCCAATTCAATTCAATTCAATATCGTACAAAATTGCATACAGCAGTTAGTTCAACCTGATATTAATTACCTCCCTTCTATCTGTATCAGCACTCTCGCCTTCCTGGTATTATATGACCTTCTTTGTATGTTTTGTCAATTGTCCATTCATAAATAGGAATGACCTGCTTTGTATGCTTTTGTCAATTGCCTTTACATAAATAGGAATGGCCTGCTTTGTATGATGGTGTCAAATGTCCTTGCATACATATGAATGACCTTCTGTGTATGCATTTGTCAACTGTCCTTCCATAGTTGGGAAGACATGCTTTGTTTGTCAATTGTCCTTGCATACATATGAATGACATTCTGTGTATGCATTTGTCAATTGTCCTTCCATAAATATGAATGACCTTCTGTGTAGTCATTTGTCAATTGTCCTTCCATAAATATGAATGACATTCTGTGTATGCATTTGTCAATTGTCCTTCCATAAATATGAATGACCTTCTGTGTATGCATTTGTCAATTATCCTTCCATAAATAGGAATGACCTGCTTTGTTTGCCAATTGTCTTTGCATAAATAGGAAAGACATTCTTTGCATGCTTTTATCAATTGTCCTTGCATACATAGGAATGACCTGCTTTGTTTGCCAATTGTCTTTGCATAAATAGGAAAGACATTCTTTGTATGCTTTTATCAATTGTCCTTGCATACATAGGAATGACCTTCAACGTATGCCTTTGTCAATTGTCCTTCCAAACATAGCTAAGCGCCAAAGGTGATCAAATGATTGGACATGATTGGACCTAGTAGTTTAGAGCGACTTTGCATCTTATAATTACCACTCATGAACAGACTAAATAAAACCGAGTCTGCTACTTTTCTCTCTTGTTTGTGTTTGTTGCTTCCAAGGGATCACCTTTTCAGTATGTATTATCATGTGTGACAAAGCACTGTTGTTACTCAAAATTATAAAAACACACAACTCAGAAAATATATTTTGTATTACATAATGACTACAAGATATGGCAACAATGAGAGGTAAACATATTCTATTTCATTTGTTTGATTTAACGCTTTCCAATTTGAAGAAAAAAAATAACAAAGAAATCTATTAGAATCAAATATTTACTGTTCGATATGCCGCTATTGTAAATCACTAATAAGCATACATCATTAAGTTCAAAATTGCTCACACTACTTCGATTTATATTTAAACAATAAAATAGTTTTTTCTAAATTAATACACACATAGTTTGTCTTATCTGAAGAGTGTTCTAATTAGTCAGAGATACTTAGTCTTTTAACAAATTCTCATTTTGAAAGAAATGTTTAAATTATAGTGTTGTAAGTAGTATGTCGAAATTATTTCTATGTTTTAATTGACAAAAATCTGTTTATGTTCCTAATTGTTAAAGTTCTGTATACGATTTGTTTTTAATTAAGTGGTATATGAGTTCCTGCATTAGAAATTATAAATTGTGTTGTTGTCGAATTGCGGTTCAAGTTGTAGATTGTCAAGTCCTGGCTTAGTTGTTGTTGGGAAGAACATTACTTTGCGTCCCGTCATCCTTGCATACTCCATTGTAAGCCAGCTTGGCCT
Organism: Cyrtodaria siliqua; assembly: GCA_037043455.1. Taxonomy (NCBI): domain Eukaryota; kingdom Metazoa; phylum Mollusca; class Bivalvia; order Adapedonta; family Hiatellidae; genus Cyrtodaria; species Cyrtodaria siliqua. Next base: position 76,871 of record JAWPHD010003711.1, on the reverse strand, counting down.
CCCTGCAAATACAATTAACTCTTGATGCCACATTGTAATGATGTCACAACTTTACAAGAGCTGTCCGGAAAGTTCAAGGACAAATCAAAAATTGAATTACTTTGTGTCCCGTCCTTGCATACTCCATTGTATGCGAGCTTGACCTCCCTGCAAGTAAAATTAACTCCTGATGCCACATTGGAATGATGTCGCAACTTTACAAGAGCTGTTCGAAAAGTTCAAGGACAAATCAAAAATTGAATTTATTTTCCAATATATCAAATTACTACTTATTGTTGATGAACAAAATTTTATTTATGAAAATTGTTATTTATAATGAAATATACTATATTGCCACATAACAGTAACTGATGACATAAGGGCCGGAAGACCAAGCGTTGTTGATGAAAACTTCAAACGTCAGCGCTATTTTAAAATATAAAGGCACAACTCCGAGGCAGAAGATTCAGAGATTTCAAACAATTAAAGTAAGAAACAATGACAGTATTATCAAATATAGATTAACAATGGTTTGCAGACATATTTAACACGTGGGTATCACGTCAAGAGAAATGTTTCCATTCTTCTGTGGAGAATATTTCGAGGAGTAAATATTGACATCATGAACGTGCAGGTTCAGAACATACAATGAACTCCTTTACTTCCTTATTGATTATGAAATCATAAAACATTGAACAGCTTGGCTATATCGTTGTGTGTGCTTTTTTGTTGTTTGTTTGTTGTTGCTTTTTTGTTTGTTTTCTGTTGTTGTTTTTTGTTGTTGTTTGTGTTGTTTTTTTTGTGAGTTTTTTGGTTTTGTTTGTGTTGTTGTTGTTTTTAGACAGCCCTCTCGTACATATTATTCAACATAAGAAATATTGTCAGTTGGGTGAAAAAATGTAAAGATTGCGCAAATCAGACATATCTCTGGATAAGATCCGGAAACTCAGGACAATGTATTAGTTCTCCGAATCTCCGCATGAAGGAACCTTTGAGTTTGCAAATATATTTCTAGATAGTGCAATTAGATATGGCGCAATTAGTGCAATTAGATATGGTGCAATTAGATCACTTGATATCGAAAATAACCTTATGTCACCGTGACTTGTTTTGTTATATTTGATATGCATGTGGTATTCTTCTTGAGAGATATGCAAATTGTTTTATTTCATAAAAAAAAATGTTTTATTTCATAAAATAATTAGCTGGAACAATTGATGCTTTTTAAAGTCGTTTTAATTTATAATAAGTATTGCATTTTGTAATTGGTGTTCTTAGTTTATCAACCACCAATGCTAACGATTGCCGACACAAATATTTGCATTGTATTTGTTTAAACAAATTAAACACCTCCACTTCTGGCAATTATAATACAAAAGTTGGATATTGATTCAATTTAAAACGTGTTTCTAAACGATTAACATGTTTATGTCTGCGAGGTCAGATATAGTGTTGTTGTTTCCTAAACTGTCACTTAGGTTATTTAACTCCACCCCAGAGAATACTTAGGTTATTTAACTCCACCCCAGAGAATACTTAGGTTATTTAACTCCACCCCAGAGAAAAATAAATGCTATCAATCTGGGAACCTTTTGATACTCTTACTATGGGATTGATTCTTATGGTTCTTTACGACGTAGAATACCGTTTTACAGGTTCCAAGGGATGTGAAAGGTAAGTAATAAATGATAACTATCAATCTGGGAACCTTCTGATACTCTTACTATGGAATTGATTCTTATGGTTCTTTACGACGTAAAATACCGTTTTACAGGTTCCAAGGGATGTGAAAGGTAAGTAATAAATGATAACTATCAATCTGGGAACCTTCTGATACTCTTACTATGGAATTGATTCTTATGGTTCTTTACGACGCATGGAGGTTAGAATCCGATACATGGAACCACGTGTTTTATGGCCCCATCCATCGGCTAAGGAAGATGTGTTGCCTGAGGACACGCAGAAAAAAAGGGGTGTCGATTAGACTGAAAATTCGATCTAGTGATTTCAAGTCCACTGCGCTATGATCTAAATACTGAAAAGGAGATCCATTGGAAGAAATAAAACACGAACTAGACAAGTAGAAGACTCGGTTGTATTGAGTCTGTTCGTGAGAGGTAATATAAGACGCATACCTTTCACGTCCCTTGGAACCTGTAAAACGGTATTCTACTTTAAAGCCACAAAGATTGGGCTTCATGATCCCAAAGGAACAGTAAGTAATAACACTACTGATTTACAGTAATAAACAAACACTAGCGTGACTGTCTATGAATACTGAAAAGGAGATTTCCTTAAAGCACAAACACAAACTAGAAAGAAAAGTACCAGACTCGGTTGTATCGAAGTTGTTCAAGAGAGGTAATATAAGAAGCAAAACTTCGTACGACCCCTAGTACCGACTCAAACGGTATTCTACTTTAATATAAAGCCACAAAGATTGGACTTGATGACGCCCATAGGACTAATCAGTAAGCCACGATGGCTCGCAGGCATGTTCTATAAATTACAGAAGGTTTGTATGTGAAATTAATATAACTCATAATAAACATCATTGACATGATACCAGAATCCCTATTCTCCTGCTATTTGCAGTTACCAGAATCCCTATTCTACTGTTATTTACAGATACCAGAATTCCTATTCTCCTGCTATTTGCAGTTACACAATTCAGCTAAGAGGTCTTGGATCGCTGTGGTCTAGTGGTAAAGCGTTAGACCCAGGATCGAAATGTCGTTGGTTTGATACCCGCCGTGGCCATATGTGTTGTGTCCCTTTGCAAGACACTTTATCTGCCTTTGCTTAGTAGTGGTTCTACCCAGGAAGACATCGACAGTCATTAAAATAAGTTCAGAGAGCTTTCGTTACAATCAATGTAAAATAATTAAGTATGAACTAAGAGAGGATTGCCATAACAACAGTGTAATCGCGAAATAGCATGGTCCAAAAAAATATACCGAGGAAAGAAAACATTGTTTATCAATTAAATGTACTCTAAAGTGGGAAATCGAGAACATTCTTGAAGTTATCGATTTTGATTTTTGACAGCAACATCGTGTGTAAATTTCAAGGTGTATGTCATTTCGAGGGTTCAGTGCAAAAGTAGTGTAACTACATATGAATAAAAAAGGAGAAACAACAGTTTATGCACTGAACCCTCGAATTATACTAACCGACACACGAGTTCGCACGGATTGGCGTATGTAACACCGTCCATACCACAAACTGGGACTAGGTTCATTGGGCATACACATACTGCTTCCGTCTGGTCGCCTGCAAACAATTACAATAAAATTCAGAATGTTTATAGTCCAAATGTTCTTAAGTTCAGATCGTCAGTGTAGTGTTTATATACTGTCAGATTGTTTTGCTGCCTCATATTAATACGTAACAAAAATAGTCCATCATTTAACGTAATAACGGCGTTTGCCGCCACAAAAATATCATTTAAATCCGACCACGGAAATATTTCTTTTTTGCTAACATTTCTTTAAAGAATATGAACACTTGTTACATCTGTCACTTGTTACATCTGCCACGTTATTTAAGACGTTTTCATCACGTATAAGTTGAAAAAAAAATAGATTACAATTATTACTATCTGTTTTAAAAAATGGCATCAATACATTATATATTTCAAGAACTGTATAAACAAATGCTTACGAATAACAGCGCAGCTCGTCTATACGATTTTTCAGAGAATAATAAATTACATAGCCAGTATATACCATCAGAAAACAGCCCCGTGTGGTTCCCGGGGGACCCGTTTGGTCACGGGGCAAAGAATCAGGCCACTGCAGATCCGTTTGGAGGGGTAGGCAGAGGGGTAGAATCCCTCCAAATTCATGTTCATTTTATCATTTTTTGTTCATGTTCATTAAAGGTCTTCATCATGATCCCTGCATTGTTTCAGGTGCTATCTCGCTCGCATCAAAAGAGCAGTGGCAGAAAAACAATAACGTGGCTCCAGCGTAAATGGAGTTTCTACGATAGAATTTGCAGCAACTCTGCAGTTTAGGGTGAGAAGGTTCTAGGCCCATTTTCCATATTTTATCTCGATGTACATGGAAGATGAGCCTGGCATGTTCATGCCTGTTAGGCGCCATATAGCTTTTCATGTGTTGGTGCGCCTTAAAACCCCAATTCAATTCAATTCCATCAGAAAACAAGGCTAAAACAATGTGGGTGTGGTGTTGGGGGCGGGGCGGGGCGTGCGGACATTGCGGATATATAATGCGATATAACATTATTGTTAGAATCTCATACAATTTAGAGTACAATTGGGGCAGGGTGTGAATTTCTTCTTTTTTTTTATCAGTTTTAATCCAAAATTGCTGTCATTTTAAAGAAATTTGTGGCCGAAAGGCAACTCAGGGAGGGAGGAATGAGAATATAGCAATTTTTTATTGTGCCTCATTTCAGTTTTTTTAAGGTTAGGGGATGTGGGGTGGGGTGGGTAGGGTGGGTTGGGTTGGGCGGGGGCGCCTCATTGATACAGGTGTAGATTTAATAAAACTATACAACAGACATATGTAAAACAAGAGGCCCAAGAGAGCCTGTATCGCTCTACTTGCTATATGGTGTCCATGATTTGGTGGGATGGAGAGGGGTGCGGATGGAAGAATTGTGTGTCAGATTTGGCAGTATCAAACCAGTTTTTTATAAAGTGTCTTCAATTACCAAGATATAGGAGAGGGGTGTATTGGGCTCAAATTGGACTAGCTTTAAAACAAATCAAACGTTCTTTAATATAAACACTCAAACCAAGTTTGACATGTGACCCAGGGGCGAGGCCAAATTTGACCCCAGGGTCACCATTTGAACAAACATGGTAGAGGTCAATAAGCTGATGGAAAATACATTACATCTTTGGCTCTTATAGTTTCAGAGAAGAAGATTTTTGAATGTTTTCCCAATATAAGTCTATGTAAAACTGTGACTCTGGGGCGGGCCAAATTTTAACAAACGTGGTAGAGGATCCATAAGCTGATAATAAATTTAAAAAAAATATCAAACCTTTATCTCTTTTAGTTTCAAAGAAGTAGATTTTTGAAGTTCTTCCCTCTAACTCTATGTAAAACTGATCCAACATAAGGGCCCCTAAGCTCCCAATTAAAGAAAAATGAACCAAGATTTCTTATGAGAAAAAAAATAAATAAAAAAAAATTAAAAAATATACTTAATTGTTTTAAAAATTGAACCCATGAACCAACGTTCTTATGGAAAAAAAGAAAGAAAATATATGCCTCCAGTGAGATTTGAACCCACGACCCCTGTGGTTTCCAGTGTACATTATCAAATATTGCAAAAGGGCCATAACTCCGGTGTTACTGGTTCGATCTGGCTGCTTTTCAAACTCGACCGAGTTTTCATTGATATCAACAATCCGGCAGTTTGGAAAAGATCGAATACAAAATGGGGTGGAGTGGGTGGTGTGGGGAGGGGTGGCGTGGGGTGGGGTGAGGTGAGGTAGAGATAGAATGGAAAATGGAAAAAAAATCTGCTTTAGGGGTGGAATAAGATAGTTTGAATAAGCATTGACTAAGACAACATAAAAAATATGTAAAAAAACAAACAAGTATGAATAAGATGAATAATCCCAAACCAACATTTGGTGATATAAGAAAAATAGTTTAAGATATATGGATAGATACAACAGCAAACCGTTATTGCACATTTTATGGGCCATCACAATTTGGCTTCCTTTTGGAGCCCAGAAATGTATAAGACAAATTACTTAAGCAACCCTTTGCAAAATACTATAAGGAAACCAATTCCCGAATTTAGTTGCGCTAGGACAAGAAATGTAAGAGATATAGACCTGTAAACACAGCTTACACGCATAATTTTATGTGAAGTGAGACACATTTTAAGGGCTATCAGAATTTGGGTTCCATGGGAGCCCAGTGGTTACAGGGACCAACATTACTTATACAGCCCTAAAGATAATGCTATAAGGAAGCACATGGCCAAATTTCGTTGTGCTAGGAATAGACTTGTAAACACCGCTTAAACGCAAACATTGATGTATGACGCCGACACCAACGCCGACGCCGATGTGATTACATAAGCTCTCTTATTCTTCGTATAGCCGAGCTTAAAACATATAGTTTTTTTGCATTTATGATGATGGTATCATCTGATTATCACCGGATATGGATAGTTTAACCAGTCGCAGCAACATTGCGTGTCACGTGTACATATTACATAAACTACAGGTAGAAGACCGCCAAGTAGAAGGATCCGTCAATGTTCTCCGTTCCAAGCAGACATCACGGTACCTTAGGGTACCTTAGTAAGTTGTGCATGTGGGTAACATTCTCCATCGTATTATTAGACGAGGTAGTACATGAGTGCATGTTTAATACTGACATTAATAAACCAGTTGAATAAAATTAGTACTAGGCAATATTAAAAAGTTACGAAATAGTTTGCTATTCTATTCACATAAGTCAATGTTATGCTCCCCGAAAAATTCGCATATAGTCGCCGCCTTTTCCATGCGTAGGCACGTACGTCCGTCCGTTCGTGCAATTCTTGTCCGGGCTATTTCTCTATAACCCTTTGTCAGAATTTCGCGAAACTTGCTAGGTAGTATCAATATCAAGTGGAGATGGGCATATTATCGTGATGTTCCGGTTCGATAATTTTCCACTGAGTTATTGCCCTTTGTATATACATGGTAGTCAAATAGAAAATTATTGTCTTCGAAAGTACATATGGGGCTGCATTGAAACTTCATACAATGATAAAGGGCATTAGGAGGTATGTAACCACTAATTATTTTCCCCGTATACACCAATGTTAAAGTGTCACATATTAATGATTTTCTGCAAATTCAACTCAAGTATGGATAATGCAGCAGTGTAATGTTCATAAAGAAAGCTAATTTTCCACATGAAAAATCACAAGAAAATGTGGGGTCACAAGACATGTAAAAAGTTCTTGTTTGTTTACTAAACAGGTCAAGGGTACAGCTGTTTTCATTGATTGACTGTTTTCATTGCTCATAAAGTGTAAGCACAGAGTCGAAATTTCAAAAATGGTCATCAGTGATCCTGTAAAACCTGTTCATACGCTTCTTATACATACAACCACAAAATCGAATAGAAATGGGCAGTTTTCCCCTACTTATAATGACCATTTCCATCAAAAAAGGAGGGATTACTTTTTATTATAGGAACTACATTCGACTACACCTCGGAGGTTTACATGTAATTAGTGGTGGTAAACCTATAAGAGAAGAAAACATGTTCAGCTGTTTCTTAAATGAGGATTTTGAGTTGTCATTTACAGAAGAAGCTTAAAAACACATATTTCATGCAAATCGAATGATTATTTGCCGAGATATGGTCTTGCGAATACCAAGGACAATAGTCTGAAATCGACAAAATTCAGAGATATTTTTTTTAAGTTTTACACTATCTGAATTGTCATACCAAATGGCATTTTTTGTCAATACACCATATTAAATAGATCAAATGTTTAGAACAGTCAATGGACATTAATAAAATATGCATCTTAGGTACAATTAGGACGATGAATATGCCAATTTATGTCGATTTTCGTGCCAAAATTGATTTCTTCAAAATTGGTTGTACCATACCTGATTATAGTAGCGAATACGAGCTCAATAATGATACCGCTAAAAATACCGCTAAAATCAAAATTGATACTAGTTGAACTCTACCAAGTCGAGTTTAAACGATAAGGAATAATATTTTACCTTTTACACAAATCTTAATTTTTTCACAGTATCCTATTTTAGTGGGTAGGGGAAATATTTAGTGGTTTCATGCCTACCAGACCTGTTGCCATGCATATTTAATTCATGAAAACATGTTGCAAACATGCAACCCTACAGGTTGATACAAAAAAAAACATTGTTCAATTGCAAACACTTCACCAACACGTCATTTTAAACACGAAAAAAATTGAAATTCACAATTACGGCTTTTATAGACAAAATCGGACTAAAAACGCTCAAACCTATGTAAAAAAAACTATGGAAAACTTATTTCTGAGTTTATTTTACCAATTGTTATCGGAAAAGGTACGAATCTGAGCGAGTTCCTAATTCCTGCACACATCTCTTATAGGTATGAAACCACTAATTATTTCCCGGATAGACACCAATCATATTAATGATTTGCTGCAAATTTAACTCATGTATGGATAATGCAGCAGTGTAATGTTCATATAGAAAGCTAATTTTCCACTTGAAAAATCACAAGAAAAGGTGGGGTCACAAGACAGGTAAGAAAGTTCTTGTTTGTTTACTAAACAAGTCAAGGGTACAGTTGTTTTCATTGATTGACTGTTTTCATTGCTCACAAAGTGTAAGCACAGAGTCGAAATTTCGAAAATGTTCATCAGTGATCCAGTAATCTCTATTAATACGCTTCTTATACATACAACCACAAAATCGAATAGAAATGGGCAGTTTTCCCCTACTTATAGTGCCCATTTCCATCAAAAAAGGAGGGATTATTTTTTTATTATAGGAACTACATTCGACTACACCTCGGAGGTTCACATGTAATTAGTGGTGGTAAACCTAAGAGGAAAATGCAGAGCACAAAAAACGTAACTATGTCTCAATTCAAAATAGAGTTGTTGCCCTTTGTTATTTTATACTTATAATTCTCGTCTGGAGCATAACTTTAAAACTACGAATGAAACTGCACACTATAATAGGGGGCAATGAGAGTAGGTTAGACCATATTATTACACTGGTGCGTTATGCTAGATATGCCATGGCTATAATACACTCAAACACCCCTAATTATACGATATGACTGCTTACATAGAAACATCGTGGCGATCCCAGCAAGTATTAAAATATATACAGGATATGTGTTTGTTTGGCGTAAATATAGGATTTATTTTCATCGAGAAGTGAGAAAACTTATATTTTCACGAGTGCTTTAGATGAAAATAAATCCTTATTCACGACAAACCAACAAATATTCTATTTATTATATACCTTTCTCATGCAACGCTACCAAACTGTTTCAAACAGAAAATACGTTTAGTTCCGACAGTTCCCCTTTAACGTATTAGCGGATAAATATAATAACGCCAACGCGATTTACATCTATTTAATGCGCATAGAATATAGTTCTAAACTTTGACACGAATTATGACTGTTATAAGCAGATGTAGAGAAAAGTAGTTCCTTTTTTTTCGAGCAATGAGAATTCTTATATTCTCGCTGTGAAATTATTCTAACCATCACGACCATATAATCCACTATTTCACTGGGAATTATATAATAAATACGACGACATCGACACTAACAGATGAATATATAAATATATTTACAACCGTGCGACGGCAGCAGAAAAATAAAAAATATATACTGCTTACCTATAAACATCAGCGCCACTGCAGCGAAAACAGAACATAGAAACAGCTTCATCTTGATGGCGTTTAGAAAAGCGATCAATGTGTGGTCACAATGAATTTTTATTCGCAGTCCAATCTGTTTATATACACACAGAAATCAGATATGAATATATAATAAATAAGAAAGTAGATTAGACTCTCTCAAAAATATTGCGATGTCCTGTCTTGTACCAGGTACCAAATGCCTCATCGTGGTACAGGAGCTATATAAATATCATTTAAAAGTTACCGTTTGTTAATAAAATAACAATTTAGAACAACATTCGTTTATGGTTTAAACATTTTATTTATTGTTTTATGGTAATTCAAACGTACTTGATTATTGCAAAGTGTGGGAAACAATATTTTGAAATACCGTGTACCAGACCTGGAGGGTTGTTTATTTGGTTATTTATTATGTTATAATATCAGTAAATCGTATTTAAACATTAATCGAACAAAATACAGCGACATCACCAGTACATGTTTTCTCTATCGCTGTACAGGTCAGTATGGAGTATGTAATCACTAGAGTAAAACGTTTACATTTAAAACGAAAAGAAAAGTATATTTAGCGTCAGCTTTTAGTTGTATGATAGCAAAACTTCTAAAATTATTGTCCTATAACTAAGCATTTTTAAAAGGTTACCAATATTTACATGAATTCATTGTATCTCTAGAAGCGCCAATCTTTGACATATCAACTTATTTTAGGATTACATTTTGACTTTTGTCTCTGAAATGTGTTATAACAGCAACTATTCATATCTCAGTTTATTGTGACAGTATGATTGACATACTTCATTCGGTCAGTAAAATGCACCAACTTATTTCTCTGCTGCATAAACGTATGCTTACAAGATATATCTTCATTTTTGTTATTATCTTTTTTTTAATAATATAAAATACATGAGCTGAGAAAATTAAATTTAAACCAAATATTATTCTTTACTACCGATGATTCTATACAAACTAGTACGGTGCAAAATGACAGGGCCATAACCTTTTTTGATAATCCTTTTAACACGTTTAACAAAGATAGTATGAAAGTGATCATGACCATGGAGCTTACGAAATTTGTAAATCACGTCACCATAGAAGTCAGGTTGTGATAGTTCTTGTCGCAGAAGAGTTCTTAAATTACGTTTATATTCGGAAAGAAGATCAGGGTTACGATAATACTATTTGGCAAAGGTTTTACGAAGTTTATGGTAACGGTAGCCCTGATGGAGTAGCATTTTAGTTATACAAAGATTACGAATAATAAAGTCCTCAACTCGAGTACAAGCTCTAGAAAAACGAATAAGTTGAGACAAATAGACCCTATAAGAAGTTGCTCGGGGAACATCCCCATCTAAATGGGGATAATTAACAATATCAAAATTAAAATCATCTCTCTTGTCATCTATTTTGCTAATTATTTCACCATTTTCAATGGAGAGATGTAAATCGAGAAAAGAAGCGTTAGTATCAGAAATATTAGCCTTGTTAAGTTGAACTTCTTTAGGGTATATATTATTAAACATAGTAAAAAAGAAAGGGTTGTCAATGTTCAGTATGTCATCCAGATACCGAGAGGTGTCATTAAAGGCTTCGATAACATCTGCCTGGGTATCTGTTGAAAGATTCAATATGAAATCTCTTTCATAGCAATATAAAAACAAATCTGCGACAAGGGGTGCACAGTTTGTACCCATAGGGATATCAACAATTTGTCTATAAACGGTCGTTCCATACCTGACGAAACTTTATATTATCTAATAGGAAGATGATCGCTTCACAAACTTCTTGGCAAGTCCATATAGTTTAATTGTCTAAACTGCCGTTAGTAAAAAAAGCTTTAATAATATTACAGGCCAAAAATGTAGTATTTTAGCTAGAGAATGTTTTTTTTAATTAATAAGAGAAATAAGCTTGTCTTTGATAAGGTGATGTGGTAAGGTTGTATATAGTGTAGAGAAGTCATACGAGCGTATAGATGCAACTTGACGTTTATTTGCAAATTTTATCAAGAACGTCTCCTGAGTTTGTAATAGACCAAAACAAATTAATACCAGAATTTTCATAAGTTTTAGCACAATATTGTTTAACGTGATCTTTAACGGCAGTAAGACAAGAAGTTAAAAGTTTTTAGATGTTTGTGGTGGTGCAGGCACTAGAATTCGAAATAAAGCGGGCCTTATACGGATTTTTATGTAATTTAGAAATCCAGTACATAGTTGGCAGTTTGTTCTGTTTTTCGTCTACTTCAGCCTTGAAAGTAGTGCATCGAGTGAGATGAACAACATCATCTTCAGTAGATTGAACTGATGATATGTGATGCAAGACATACGACAAGCAAATCATAATGCGCTAAGGGATGTCACTTTTTTTCTTCTTTACTTTCACGAATGTATTGCTACTGGCTTATTTCGGTCTATGTTCATGTTTTCATGTATACATTTCACTGAATAAATTTGCTTATGCTCAAAATATGTTTAACTTACGGACAGTGTACCTTTAAGGTAAAACCTTTACACTACAGAAATCATATTAAAATGATAATTTTTGCCGGGTTTGCGTCATAATTCGGAGAAATTTTCCACCATTTGAACAACGGGGAGTCGTACTTTTTTTTACACTAGGTCAACCAAGTGTGCAAATTTAAAATAAGAAAAAAAGTGTCACAAGACGATGCTTTCCGTAAAATAAATTGATTTCGAGCCAACGCTTTCAACAAGTTTTCTATCGTTGGTATTGGCGGGCGCAACTTGTGGAATTAGCCAGTGGAATGATGCTGTGTTTGGAAGTAGGTTTCGTGAAAATCATTTAGCGGTTTTGTCGGATGTCAAATTTTGACGGACTTTGGTGGACGGAGATAGCCTCCACCACGCCGCCACCATCTCCACCTCCTACAAAAACTCAACACCATCCAATCTTACAAGCTACTTTCCGAATCCATTTCATTTTGACAACAAGATTAACAATGTATTGTTAATGTAATGTACAAATTAGTATGGCAAAATTATGGGAGAGTTGAACTTCAATCGTGAACGCTCGGCCAATCCCGTCATTCTTCGGGACCCGCCTCGTCTGTATATCGAGCTTCGGTATGTTCAAAAATCGTGACATTTTGTTAGCCGGAAGGCAACGGCACAAAAAATAGTGCACTGTTGCTATGTAAACAATATGGCCGCAATTACACGTGCTGGTGTATAAGTTGCGTTGAATGTTTGTTTTTTACAGTGCAGATGAAGGTTTTATCACTGCTTTCATGTACATAAACTATTGATGGAGCAATCGGCGGAATAAAATTGCAAAATATTTGATGGTAACTTGAATGCAAATTTGTTTTGGCTGGAATCTAAGGTGCGATGACCCTTCGATTTACATTCGAGTAATGCTGCGAAGTTGCGAATGAATTTTGAGCTATGCAGTAGAGCATATACGATGAGTATTGTTCCCTTATCTAGCGTGAGAAAAACATTTTTTGTTTACATACATGATTAATGATCGACCAAGACACGGTGCCATCTCTGTCGTTTATCCCAGCTGTTTTTCTTTTTGATATTGAGCCAGTGATTCAACTCAGATCCTATAAAGACTCGTGTTGTATGGTAGAGCAGTTCTCCCGTTCTCTCATTTAACTCTACGGTATCCAGGTAACCGACCAAAGTCGTTTATTTGTATAGCTTTTTTATTACAACACTGCTTTACACAGGGAATTTTAACAATAAAATTGATTTTTAATGAGTACGTATGTATATGTCCTGAGCCATATATGTCGTTTCAATTTTCATCCCAGGTACGTATGAACCTTTAACGTTTAAATAGTTTAAAGAATAAAAAGAAACATTATAAATGGATTGTGTGCTTCGAGCCGTGACCCTAGACCTACATACATAGTTATAGTATTTATATCCACGCGTGACCACATAATAATTTTAGGGAAAGTCCATTTATTAGATCTGTCCCTTTCAAAGGCATGCTTTAAATCAGCCTATATTAATCGAAAGCTGTGCAATACAGGGGTTGTGAGATTCAAGTAGGTGAGTATAAGAAACTACTTGAAAGTTCGTGTGTTCGAGCCCAACTATCGGTTGTGTGCTTTGTGTTTTTCACTTTCTCTTTATTAAAAAAAGATCATGTGTAATAAGGCACTGAAATTTCGTGCAGCCTGCGATAAGTATATTTAAACGTGTTTGTTATATCGTCGACATTCATTATACTGAAAGGAAAAAGAAACGCATAATCAAAATCAAAAATGCATATATTATACTATTATATAAACCTAATTCCACGTAATATTCCAGATATATCTCAACGTGTTTTGTACAAAAAGGGGCTACAGCTAATTACAGAAAGGACAACTCTGTCATGTAGTAGACCTTTTAATCAAAGCATACTTTAAATATTGTTACACGAAATTCTTTAAGGTTGAAGTTTCGCTTGAAAAAGTCAAGTCATTTCAGTATTATGATTAATGTTGACATTGCAACGTTTTAAACCTAAGTTTATTCACCTGCTTGCGACAAATGCGCATTCTATCGATAATGAAACTTTAAAGGGGTAACCATTGGTGTGTTCGGTGCTATTTAAACCTTCTTTCCGTAGGAACAGGCTTAATGTTCGATTAGCAGTACCATATTAAACATACAATATTTAGCTACGATATATAGCGGAAATAACCATTATGCGTTTCTTTTTCCTTTCAGTATATAATATATAGCCATGTCCGAGCTATAAGCGACACGTTTCCGATACAGCAACGATGCTAGAACTACTTCCCAAAAATGTACGTGAGTTTTGTAGAAACGAGAACATAGAAGTATTGATGTCAAAGGAGTCAGTAAGGCAACGGTGAAACAAATTGCCGCATCAAAATTGTTCAGGCAAGGTCAACTGCTACTTGAATGCCGTAATAGATACAGATGAGGGTGTCATCTGGAGGACTATCAACCTCATGTGCACTTATCAAAATATCCTGCCGACGTTGTATTGAAAATGAAATTATTATAATTAAAATTATAAAAAAATGATTAAACAGAAGAGAATATAATCACTTAATAAAAACCACTTACGTAATAATAACTCTGTAATTCAGTTTCATAGACATAAAAAGTATACAGTATATGGTCTCAAACCAGCGACCACCAATGTTGCCCGTTTTAAAACTATCATCGCTATCTACTGCGCCAGTGCGTCATATTAAGAAAGATAACATTTTGCACAGATTTAGTCTTCAGAAATAATGCAAACATTCAGTCATGTGTGCAGTTTTACCTGATTAACCTATTCTTTGCAATCCAAATGAAATCGTCCAAACTTCACGGCTCAGTACTTTGAATCGTATTATACTGTAATTTAAAAATAGTTTATCCTCATATGAATAAAACACATACACACATAAATAAGAAAAAAAATGGATTATTCAAACAAAACTCAGTAAAAAACTTTGGTTGTCATGATTTTCATAGAGCCTTTTTTATATAAATATTATAATAATAAGTATATTGGATTAGAACAATACACACACGTTAAAACAGTTTCAGCTAGGTCTGATATTCGACCTAGCTTGGCAAACAAAGGTGACGAACTACCAAACAAGCACAAAAATAAACCGATAAATGGATTAAACGATGAAACTCAACTAATCAATTTACCAGGCTCAAATCAGGAAGATGATACAAATGTATTCAACATGTTTAGTATTAAAACTACTTTTAAAGATTTCGACACGCAACATCATGAAAATGAATTTAACAGAACCAAGTTACCGGAATCAACCCATGAACCAAATGGTAAAGTAGAAATTGAACAACAGAGGACCGATTTTATAACAAATAAGAAGATACAAAGACAAGCAGTCGGATCTATAAACTATGATGCAAAGGTTCTTTATTCAGAAATTCAGAAAATACACGATTCTCGTTTTAAGAAACCAGCAGACGAAAAATGCATCCAACGTTATCCACAATGCATCATAATTGGAGTTCAAAAATGTGGCACCCGGGAATTGATTGATTTCTTGAACATGCATCCTAATGTTGTAATTGCAGGCAAACCTTATGAAAGTAAGTATTTCCTTAAGAATAGTAATACGCAATCATTAAAGGACCAAATGCCATGCAGTTATCCAAACCAGATCACAGTCACAAAACGTGCCGTGTACTTCACGGAAGAAGAAGTCCCCGGGCGGCTGTACAAGTTTAACAAAACTTTGAAAATGATCTTATTGGTTCGAGAACCAATTCAACGAATGATGTCTGGTATTGCGTATGCGTATTTTTATAAACAACACTGGAATCCATTGTCGCGTAAACAAGAATATTCTGTTATGCCAGCTCCTGACAACGATGTTGTAAACGCATCTACAGGTGAAGTTATAACGGAACATGGACAAGTTAAACTTTCAACGTACGATGTCCCAATGCAGAGATATTTGAAACACTTTTCCCTCAAACAGATACTAATTCTTGAGGCCGACACATTTAAAGAAAACCCAGCACGAGTATTGAATCAAATTGAGGCTTTTCTTGGACTGGACCATGTAATTACGGAAGATGACTTTGTTTATAACAAAGACAAACAGTTTTACTGCGTTAAATTGGCGGACGGAATGGCCTGCTATGGTTCTAACCGCGGAAGAGTAGAACAGAAAGAAATAAAATCGAAAACTCGTGAAAAGCTGACGGAGTATTTCAATAAACATAATGAAAACTTCTTCGATGTGATTGGAAAAAGGTTCGACTGGTGAATCTTGAATGTGCATTGTAAATATATCCAAGATCGAGAAAAATATATGTTTTACAAGAAGAAAATAGTTTGCTGATTTAATTGTTTAGCGACGGTTTGTGTTGTGGTCGGTTAGTATTGTGCGTTTGTGTTGTGGTCGGTAAGTATTGTGTGTTTGTGTTGTGGTCGGTTAGTATTGTGTGTTTTTTTCATACATAACCTGACTAGCAAAAGTAATTTTGACACTGACTCCAGCTTACTTGCAACGCGGTATTAACATTTTTGTTTATCTGCTGTCAACCGTAGATATTCATACTGATGAAGGATGGGTGCCTGTATATCCGTTAAAATCGCTAGTTTCTGCAACTTAGAAGGACTTTATCAACAAACTTTTGCATTAAAAAGCTGATTTTGTAACTAACAATATACCAAACACCATACTTTTTTGTTATTTTTAAGAGTGTAAATATTAACAAACAAATATCGCTCAAAAGTCCGATTGGAAAATACGTTTACATGTCCACAGACATTACTTTTTAGGCACAAATAAGAAAAATTTTCACTGACGGATGATCCACGTTCGTCGTATTGCTCCGACGTGGTTTTATCCAGATACCGGGGATGGTTCTTTCAGGGGTGAAAGGAAAAGAACGAACTAACGAAATATTTAGTACCCTCAAATCTTCAGTTAAAGCAATAGATTGTTGGCATTTTGTTGGCATTTCTTATTAGTTTTTAAACTCGACGTTGCGTTGTAAACCTTTGCCTCTCGCCGTTTCGGGTTCGAATCCCACTGGGAGCTCGACTGAAAGCATACAGAAGCAGCGGAATGCCGCCCCTGTCCCGTTTTGACGTAAATTTCATTCTGCTGATCTCTAGCTATGAACAGAAGCACATTAGATAAGGAAGATCAGAACAAAAACTGTTTGTATTAATGTTACGGACCTTTTGCTCACAAAAGACAAAAAGACAGCGTGTCCTTGAAACAGTCATTCTGCTGTTCTTCTGGCAGATTGAGAAAAGGAAGCAGCAAATTTCATTCTGCTAATATATGACGCGAAAACTAATGGTTTTCGGTGATGACATTAATCACAAAAAAAAAATGTTTATTTCAATGAGGTGCACCTTTTCAGCACCAAATAAAACGCATACGAAAGCATACAGAAACTGCGGAATGCCGCCTCTGCCTTGTTGATGTAAAATTTCACTCTGCTGATCTCTAGCTCTGAACAAAAACACTTTAAACGAGGAAGATAGAAGAAAAATTGTGTGTACTAATGCCACGGACTTTTTGGGCACTAAAGACAGCGTTTGTTTTTGTTTTTTTAACTTTTTCATTCTGCTGTTCTGCCATTCTACTTGCAGAATATGATTTATTTTCATTCTGCTGTTCTGCCCATCTGATATGCTACCAAGCCGCCTATATAATTATGATCATCAGGGCGGCAAATGCGACAACAGCAAATAGATACAGCTTCATACCGACAGTTTAATATCACAAAGAGTGATCGGCTGTGGTCAGAGTGAAGATGTGGATATCTAACCACAGTTTAAACAGCTTTATATACAAACAGAAGATCTCATCTGAATAAGAATGAAAATACAAGTGTTTTCAACTCTCAAAAACTATAGCGTTGTAAAAACTCCGTATATTAAAAAGAAACTAACCGGCCAAAATAACGGAAAGATTACACTTAACAAATGTTTATCAAAACTCTATTCAGGTTTTCAGGTCGTATGATAATGTATATGTGCTGATTAAAAGTATAGGCTTATTGACGTGTTCTTAAATTACCTGTGATCGCTGTGGTCTAGTGGTAGAGCGTTGGACTCATGATCGATTCCCGTCATTGCCATATGCGTTGTGTCCCTGAGCAAGACACTTTATCTGCATTGCTTAGTACTGGTTCTACCCAGGAAGACATCGAGAGTGATTCAAATAAGTTCATAGAGCTTTCGTTACAATCGATGTAAAATAAATAAGTTTAAACTAATTACCTGTGATTGAATAATCGTAAAATGAATTATGAGTTGGTAACTCTTAATTCGACGCTCCAGTTTCGGGTTTGCACTGGCTGGTTAAAGCCGTTTATATTGTGTTTATAGAGTTTGGTTCTCAAAATATGTAAGTTATATAATTATATACGGTGTGCATAAATTATGTTCTTAAATGTGGCTGTTGTTGGTGGGATGGCTACCTACAAACCGTATAACGTTACACATTCGATTTTCCTTCTTTGTTCAAAGTAAATATGCGGTACTGATTATTTTTAAAAATGAACTATAGCTGTACGGTTGTGTTCATATGTTTGTGGGATATTAACCAAAATGAATTCCGCATCTTACATTCTAAAAGAGAATAACGTTTTATTTCCATTTTGTCAATTTTATAACCCAGAATCAATTGTCATCGAATATCAACAAAATGAATTCCATAGGATTTAAATTTAATTGTTTCTGTTGAGTTTTAGCTAAAAATAAAAAATAAATAATAATAATAATAAAGCACTGAAATATGCATGCAATCATTGTTTCACATGTATGCATGCCACGATTTCTCGTTTTTCTTCAAATCAACAAAAATAATGAAAATGGAAATACATATACATGTGAAGTACATTTTTATCAAGCAATAATACCCATTGTTAACATTGAAAATAGAAGGAAACCGGACGTGTTACGTTATTTTGTTGGTGAGTATATATACTATACGTTATTTTGTTGGTGAGTATTTATTATATACGTTATTTTGTTGGTGAGTATAATCAGGGAGTAAGTGTACGTATATAAGAATTATATACTATACGAAACACACGGTTTGAATAGATAGCAATAACATCTCATTCATTGGTACTAAAAACAATACATTTGTGGTTTTATGGCGATTCAAAAACACTTAATAAATTGAAAGTATGGGAAAATACATCTCGAAACACTGTGTACCAGGCATCAATCAGAAGGTTGTTGTATTTAGTTACTTCACTTCATACTACGAGTCGCCTTTTAAGAGATAACGGTTCAATAAACAACGTTCACATCGAACAAAAACAACAACTGCATCATGCATATTAAACGGACATACGGTTATACTTTTATCTTTATATATTTTCAGAAATATTTCATCTCTCTAAGCTGGTTAGTTCAGTTGTTTATAATGAATGATTTTTTATGAATTAGAGCTACACATCTCTGTCCCGCGTGGGTTCGTTCCCTGGCAGAGGCTTAAAAAACTTAATTTCGGCTTTAAAAGTTTGCCTTTTGTAAAATTAAAACAGTTAACAGATAATTTTAAAAAAAAATAAAATCAGTAAACAAGAAATGTCACAGTAAGTGACAAATGCCCCCGAAGTGACCTGTAAGTGTGACCTTGTCTTTTGAGCAATATGAAACCAAGATATATTTAAAAATAATTTTAAAAAAATGAAACAAATACTTACTTGTTATATATGGTTATATATGGTTCGGCCTGGGATGACGGGCCGTGTGGCGATGTGGGATACGCGTACTGCCCTGCTTGTTGCCTGGCATAGTCTGCTTGTTGCCTGGCATAGTACCGTATTTATATTAATATCTAGTGGCCATAGCCCTCTTTTATGGGGCCACGGACACTGGTTTGGGTTTTTTGGCCGTGGGCTATGTGGGATACGCGTACTGCCCTGCTTGTTGCCTGGCATAGTACCGTAATTATATATATATCCAGTGGCCATAGCCCTCTTTTATGGGGCTAGGGACACTAGTTTGGGTTTTTTGGCCGTGGGCTATGTGGGATACGCGTACTGCCCTGCTTGTTGCCTGGCATAGTACCGTATTTATATTAATACCCAGTGGCCATAGCCCTCTTTTATGGGGCCACGGACAGTGGTTTGGGTTTTTTGGGCAGTGAAGGGGTATACGCATACTGACAAGGTACCGTATTTATATTTAATGGTCAGGGTTGTGGGTGTGTTTGGCAGCTCGCTTTTTACGTAGCTGTGGCTATTAAAACTCAAGGGTCAGCAGTTGCAAAGGTGTGTATTGGTGTTACCAATTTTCTGCAACCCATATCATCCTTTTATGGTATCTCATTTGTTTCATGCAACTCATTAGCCTTTCATATTTCCACAATTATATTAAATCTAGAGAGTTTTGTTTAGAACTGTTTCAAATAAACGTCAAATATTAGAACCATGTTAAATACACATTATCTGCCGATAAAGATCGTTCTTTTGGGACTTTTAAAAATCGCTTAAAAATACTATTCAAAATATTAAATTAAAATGTAACATTGCCATGGACATCACCCATCCTTTTTTGTTGAGCAGCTACACATTACACTCTCGATAAGCCAAACATCGATAGATACAGGTAGGCATGACAACCATGTTTGGGAATACAGCATTGTTTCATAACCATACAGTACCCGCACCCTGTTAGGGCCAACTTGACATCATAATGTATGCGAAGTTTCATAAATTTCCTCCAAGTAGTTTTAGAAGAGAATCGATCTCAAAAAGCTAACAGATGGACAGCAGACACCGGACGTCGTGACATCGCATAAAGTGTGAAATATTGGATGAACACATGGAAAATGCGACTGCAATCACAACTACCGTTTCATCCTAACATTTAGTTTAGTAAAAAGAAGTTATGGGTTTTGTTTAAGACGGAAAAAGCATTCAATTGTTATTGAAGTGGGATGGAAACCCCTTTAATTTTAAAGTTTGGAAGATTTACCACTCGGTGCCTTACTGAACGTTGGCATAGCGGTCATAGTTATGTTCTCTCGACTAAGCGAACAGTGCTGTCATATCTTGATAAAGGGACACACGACAATCTCGACGTTTTCATGGAAGCATTACAATAAGCCTTTCGATTTATTGATCCAGTATCATTTTGATTTTAAACATGCTTACAATCTTACATAAAATGTTGAGTTTATATTTTTTCTTCCTATTCTTTCATTGGTTTATTCAGCTGCTGAAGGTAGCTGACTCTTATATGGCTTTTATATATGTCTATGGTTAACAGACTGTGACTCATGTAAGTGGCAAGAAGCATGCTTTACAACTTGAATTCCTAGAGATCTCGTCTGAAAAACTTGAACGGTATAAACACATATTTTGCAATGTTGAAAGGTTACCATTTCACATGCAGAAATGACGTTTTCGCAAACCAGTCTACTGAAAAAATGTAGCATGTAATCATTACTATTACATGTATATTAGCGACAAAACATTCACAAGCCTCAATAGCGCAGTTGATAGAGGAGCCGTGTTAGTGTCCAGGATGGTAGGGTTCAAGCCTGCTGATTTCCCTTTTTTACTTCTCTTTTGTTAATTTTCATTGCTTTTCATTATTGCTGATGGTAAGGTAGCAACAGTCCTTTACAGTTTTCACTTTGCTAACGTAATCTTATAATTATACATGGTAACAGTGAACAGTTTATATGTGTTGTAATGCTCACTCAAACGTATCCCTTACATGTGAACAATTGTATTTCTGTGCTGATGTGTACCTCTAGCACGTTGTGTTACAAGGTAATTGTAATCAATATGTAAGGTATGCCAAGGTATTTAAACAGAAAGAAGCGAGGTCGCCCACATTGATTTAAAATGCTTGGTAGGAAGAACTGATGGTAAAAATCGGGGAGAATGTAAGAAAAAACGGTCGTGGCGTGTTTATGTCTCTGTGACAACATATATTTTTTTCAATATTGTTTTTAACACCCGTACCTTGATATATTATTATGTTAACTTCTTGTCTCTCGGCAGCTATTTTACACTTGCGTAAAACCTTGCTTGTATATATTATTGGTGAAAAAACAATTTCCTTTTTACTATTCTTGTGTCGCCTGCGTAGCAGATCACTTTGTCCGTCGCCCTCAGCCGTCCGTCACACTTTAACCTGCAACCTAACTTTGGCCATAACTTGAAAAGTATTTGACCTATGTTCATGAAACTTCACACACATCTTCATCTAAACCCAAGGAATATTGTTACACATGTCCAATAATGCTGACTTATATTTGGGCAGAGTTATGCCACTTTTCATAAAACTTTATCCTGCAACCTAACCAAACTGAAATAAGCATCCAGCAGGTGACACGAGTGTTCCATGGAACACCCTTCT
Organism: Cyrtodaria siliqua; assembly: GCA_037043455.1. Lineage (NCBI taxonomy): Eukaryota > Metazoa > Mollusca > Bivalvia > Adapedonta > Hiatellidae > Cyrtodaria > Cyrtodaria siliqua. The sequence continues at coordinate 54,683 of JAWPHD010003711.1, read as the reverse complement.
AGTTATAATTAATATTATTAACCTAACAATTTCAAGTTATGTAGAAAAACTAAAATTGAGATTGCCGTGTGTCTCTTGAAAAGTGTAAGAACTAGAGGTACATGTGAATTACTGCATAATTCGGTATTCTATCACTGGTGAATTTTACAGAGGTTTTATGAAAGTATAATAAAACATTGGTTTTGTTTACAACTTAACTTTTTATTTTTAACGTATCACCATATTACAATAATTCATAAACAACACTGAATACTGATTACAATACCTCCATCCAGGTCCATTGTGATTTAACAAATAAAATACAGAATTTTTGGTTAACGAACATTTTTTTGTTACAGTGATTTGTACATTTTCTATCTACATTAATTTATTGAAGTATCGAAGTCAAAATATTCATTTCTTATTCATTCAAATTGTATAAAAACCAGGCCTGCATGTCAATTCTCTGAATAACATCCGAATTCTCCGAATTTTTCATTTGCTCTCGGGATCTCCAGATTTAGGTGTACAATCTCCGGATTATCCATCAAAACAAAATGTTCATGATTTAACAGTTATATTTTCACAGATTATCAGCTAGGCCTTATTTCCCGAATTGATCCTGTTATGCTTCCTAATCAGAGAAGAATTTACAAGTGTCGAATCAATGACGGTCGTCCATGTAATACACTGACTGAATATACAATATACCTAAGAACATAATTAGTTACTTCAGTGGCATAACGACATGTGCAATAGCAGCAATATATCTGTGGCTTCTTTAATTGGTCAAGCTAATTGAAATAGCAAGTTTAAAGAACTAGCAACTCATTCTGTGTGGAATCACTATAACCGTGTACGATGATTATAATTTGTTTTAGAGTTATGAAGACTTTTTATTTGCATTTAGCACGCATCTGTGTAATAAGGCAAGTGGACGTCCATGAAAAAAATAGTTGTGTTAGAAATTAAACGAGGTCTTTCTAATCAAATTACGCAGTCCTCCCTAAATCAAACTATTTTTGTGCATGATGAAGTATGCTAATCTATTATTTTCTATAACTATCAAACAATGCATCAACTTGTACTAACTGCATAAATAATTTAAATTTGCACTTTAAAGAAAAGTGTGAAAATCGCGTGCTTTATATCTTAAATTTTAAAAATCTCAGGATGTTGTTTTAAAAGGCAGACATGAAAAAGTAAATATGTAAATAGAGGACCACATGGAAAATTCGTGTCAACTTGACACGCTCAATAAATAAAGTTGATTATTATGCTTGATGACTTTAAAAATGCCTCACTGAAAATAAACAAAGGTTTTACCGTAGTTTAATACATTATTTCAAAATCCATTGTGATTAGAAATACTTTCATTTTAACTTTATCAAATAAAACAGTCCCTAGTGAAAACCGACTTTGAATAGGAGATGTACAAGAGCTATTGCTACATTAGTTTAAAAGTTATATGTATTGTAAGAATTATTGAAACTATATAAATGAGTCATTTTTAAATAATTATGAAATACATATATGATGTACATCACATGACATTCGTTCACTACAGCAGTGTCTATTGTAAAACAAACAGTTGTTTGTCTATATTACTTTTGCTGGAAGAACTGTCGTCTGTTACACGTTATATATTACTCTGAAGGTTAGATTAATTCTGGCCGATCTGTCGTGGTACTCTCGTGGTATCATATGCTGTAAATATAAAAAAGCATGCATTACATAACTTTTAAAAACAAAAGGCCCAATAGGGCCTGTGGGTGCTCTACTGGCTAAAGATAAAGTTTATTTATAAGGGGCCATAACTCTTTCAAAGATCATTCAACCAGAACATATATACGCAACTAGGCTTAGTACTGATCATCCCTGCCAAGTTTTGTTGAAATCCAGCCAGAGGTTCAGGAGAGCTTGTATGTACAAAGTTAGTGTATTACAACATTTAAGTTGTCATAACTCTGCCAAAAATCATTCATCTAGAACACGGCAGTGACAGGTGCAACTAGGCTTGGTACTGATCATCCCCGTCAAAATTCGCTGAAATCTGGCAAGGAGTTCAGAAGAGACTAATCTAAACAAAGTTTGTGTATTAAAACCTTTAAAGGGCCATAACTCTGCCAAAAATAATTCAACCGGAATATGGCAATGATATGCACAACTAGACTTGATACTTATCATCCTTGTCAACTTTTGTTGAAATCCAGCCAGGGGTTCAGGAGAACTAGCCAAGAAAAAGTGTGTGTATCAAAAACCTTTAAAGGGCCATAACTCCACCAAATCTGTAAACAGGAACGGTATGATAATATGCATCAGCCCTGTAAAGTTTCGTTGAAATCTGGAGAGGGGTTCAGGAGAACTAGTCCAGATAAAATTTGTCCGAGCTTTCATTGATATTAACAATCTGGTAAGTTTGGTAAAGATCGGATAATAAATGAAGGCCCTATCATCTTAACGAGGCAAAATATAGCATTTTTAACTAAATCAAGAACTATAACTCTATAACTCCGCTGTTACTAGTCCGATCTGGCTGGTTTTCGAACTTGTCCGAGCTTTCATTGATATTAACAATCCGTTAAAGTTTGTTAAAGATCAGATTAAAAATGAAGGCTCTATTGTATTAACGAGGTAAAGTTAACGGATGTCGGACAACTCGCCAGCCAATAAGTGCATCCCATAAGTGCAGAACATTTTTAGCTCTACTGGCCAGGGGCCAGCAGAGCTAAAATATAATATTCTGTACTTGTCCCAAAATAGTAAAAAAGAATGAAGAATGTTTGGTGAGAAGTTATTTTTCTATTTCGTTTAGTTAGGGAAAATATGTACACCCACAGATTTTAGTTGAACTTATTTCATAGACAGGGAAAATATGTACACCCACAGATTTTAGTTGAACTTATTTCATAGACAGGGAAAATATGTACACCCACAGATTTTAGTTGAACTTATTGCACAGACTGCTACCAAAAACAGTTTGTGTTATGCTTATTGAAAATATTACTTAGGGTTGTTGAGATGTTTGCAATTTTGCCTACTAGTATGACAATATTGGTACGAGGGCATGGTAAATGGTCCAATGTGAATGTCTGTGAAATGTTGTAAAAATAAATTAAATTCTCTATACGCATTATCTTAACATATCTAAATGTGACTGACCAATGTCAACATGTAAAAACATTTTGTCTTTTATTGTCTAGTTTTGTCAATGCATGATTTTGAGATTTTCAGAGGACCTCAGGGTAGACTTTTTGCCAATTGAGTTCCTCCACTTAGTAATGCATTTATGCGATTACTTATCTATTAAACTATATAACCATTCAAACAAAACAGTATTCGTAATTATGGAACCAACAAAAGAGGTAATTGATATGATTACAAATTAAAATATGTTACACTTTGTTGACCCATTACCTGCCAATCTGCCTGTGTTGATCCTTCCATGATAAGTAGAGAGCCGTGTGTTAGGGGCACCTCTATATGCTGCATATATGTGTAGTCGCCATTCTCCTCCTGTATGCATAAAACATACCCCAGAGTTATGTATAGCTTAAACAGTTTCTCAGACCATTCTAAATAATTTATAATGTCCACATTCTTAAGTTTTTATCTGGTAGGTAAGTGGGTTATTTTCAGTTATTCGTGTTATGAAAGGACCTGGTGTAAATTTGAGATCAACACAATTTTGTTTGACATTCTCTGATATAAAAACAGATCCGGGTGTTTTTCTCAACACAGTAAAACAGATATGGGTGTTTTGCTCAACACATTAAAACAGACCTGGGTGTTTCGCTCAACACATTAAAACAGATCTAGACATTTTGCTCAACACATTAAATCAGATCTGGGCATTTTGCTCAACACATTAAAACAGATCTAGGTATTTTGCTCAACACATTAAAACAGATCCGGTTGTTTTTGTTCAACATATTAAAACAGATCTGGGTGTTTTTGCTCAACAAATTAACAGATCTGTGCATTTTGCCCAACACATTAAAACAGATCCGGGTGATTTGCACAACGCATTAAAACAGATTTGTGCATTTTGCTCAACACATTAAAACAGATCTGGATTTTGCTCAACATGTTAATGCATACCTGGGTGTTTTGCTCAACACATTAAATCAAATCTGGGCATTTTGCTTAACACATTAAAACAGATCTTGGTGTTTTTGCTCAACACACTGAAACAAATCTAGGCATCTAGGGTGTTTTGCTCAGATCAGCTCATGACAGTTTGATCTTGTTTCCAGAGTAATGAAAACAGGTATTAGGAAGTCCTAGCTATCAAACAACCTAACAATACTACTTTCTGCTAGGAATAAAAAGCACGAAATTATACTTATTTCTCCTTCACTTACAGGAGGTGGTTTCTTTCTCATTTGAAAAGTCCGAGTATCGCCAAACGAGATCGAGGCGATCGTAGGGTCAGGTCCAAGACTGGTCTCGTCATCGGAGTGCCAGGACAAGCTGTCCTTCCCATCACGGTATAGGTTGGCTAACATAGAATTAAACTGTAAACCAGTGTTTTCCTCCAACCTTTCCTTCACTGCCAGTAATGTTGGGTGCCACTGCAAAAAAAATGTATGGTCAGATATAGGTTTACATTGCCCAATAAACAGACTGTAAAACTGGCTGTTTCGCATTTTACACAAGGAACTCCATTATAAACAAATATAAAATGTATCTGTCAATTTCTCATTGCTGTTAAATTTTACAGTACTTTGAATTAAAGGGGTTATTTCGAGGGCTTTTCCTAGGTGTCCTATATGGCCAAACAATGGACCCGTTCCCAATGTAAAATATTGTCTTTTTTTCCCCAATTGTTGAAATAATTCCAAATCTCAACAAATATGTATGTTGTACTGATACAGGCTAATAATATATGAGGAATGTTATTAATGTAATAGTGTTCCTAATTATACCTTTAATAGGATTTTACCTCGCACTAACGTACACAATTTTGACGTAAACAATTTTCAATTGGCTATTTTATCGATGAAAAAAATTCCTAATTTGGTCGTTTTTATGACAGAAATTTCCCAAATTTACAAGGGTCCTTTTTCCCAAAATACCTGGAAAAAGCCCAGACTTCTGACTTTTTCAATAATAATCTAAAATGTTTCAATTCATGATAAAACTGCCACATCAATTAAGATATGGTATAAGTGCTGTTAAGATCTAAATTTGAATTCCCCATATGTTTTATAGGGAATCAAGTAAAACAAATTAACCCTGGTACTTAACCTAGGATAGCACATACTACTGTGCCGAAGTATTTCATGTAAATAAGAGGTCATTCTTTTTAGGCCCATTCATTATCTTTAGGCCCTTTAAAATAGAAAATATCAGTATTTGTCAGTTTAAAGTCTGACCCCTAGACCCATATGAAAAGCCTTACAAAGCCGTTTTAAGTATAATACAATAATTTTCATTTGGACTTCATGGTCTAATTGTTGCAGTGGAATCATATTACTGGAAATGTTTCGTGAGCAAAATGGGAAATCATCATTGTAGAATAAAAGTATTTTAATCAATATATATTCCATCCATCTGGGACACTTTCTTAGGAAAATGTTGGCGTCATTCTTCTATTTCTGAAAATGCGTTTTTTCCAGAATTATTTGTTTGATCAAATTAAATCTGTAACATTTACCAAATTATTATATAATACAATTTCTAAATTGTTTTATGAACTTCCCTCCCTTGATTTAAAACTATAATCTAGATATATTTTGAAGACTAAATCAAACTAGCAAATTTAACAAGAGGCCCAAGAGGGCCTGTGGACGCTCTACTTGCTAATATGGCTCTTATGACATCAATGAAGCAAGTGACTATCGTCTTAAACAGGCAAAATATAGCCATAACTCCGCCATTACTGGTCTCATCTGGCTGGTTTTCCAAGTTAATAAAAAATAAAAATAAAAAAAAATAAAAAAAATAAAAATAAAAAAAAAAATAAAAAAACAAGAGGTCAATGACCTTGAAGCTCTACTGATAGATTTTTGATAGCTAGGTCAACATTCCCGTGAAGTTTCATGAAAATCCATCAAGAAGTTTCATAGGAGTAGTTGCTACAAGTTTTCATTATATAACTCTATGTAAACAAAGATGGCCGCTGGTGGCCATGTTTAATGTCAAATCAAAATAATTTTTGACAAGGATCAACATCATGTCATACTGATCATTTTAGAAAAAGTCCCATATCAATATCATTTATAGTTTTAAAGAAGTAGTCGCTACAAACTTGTTTTTTGAAAATCTATTTTTAGCCGCGGTGGCCATCTTGAATTTCCGGCCGACCTGAAATTTTGCTAGGATCAATTAGACATCAAGAGCAACATTCCTGGGAAGTTTCTTAAAAATCTGTCAAGTAGTTTCAGAGAAGTAGTCGCTACAAGTTTTCATTATATAACTGTATGTAAACAAAGATGGCCACTGGCAGCCATGTTTAACGTCGAATCAAAATAATGTTCGACTCATATAACCATCATGTCATGCTGATCATTTTAGAAAAAGTCCCATATCAATATCTCTTACAGTTTTCAAGAAGTAGTCGCTAAAAATGTATTTATTTTAAATCTATTTTTAGCCGTGGCGGCCATCTTGAATTTCCGGCCAGCCTGAAATTTTGCTATGATCAATTAGACATCAAGAGCAACATTCCTGTGAAGTTTCATGAACATCCGTCAAGTAGTTTCAGAGGAGTAGTCGCTACAAATTTTTACTATATAACTCTATGTAAACAAAGATGGCCACTGGCAGCCATGTTTAACGTCGAATTAAAATAATGTTTGACTAGGATCAACATCATGTCATGCTGATCATTTTAGAAAAAATCCCATATCAATATCACTTATAGTTTTCAAGAAGTAGTCGCAACGAACTTATTTTTTAAAAATCTATTTTTAGCTGTGGCGGCCATCTTGAATTTCTGGCCGACCTGAAATTTTGCTAGGATCAATTAGACATCAACAGCAACATTCCTGTAAAGTTTCATGAAAATCCGCCATGTAGTTTCAGAGGAGTAGTCGCTACAAGTTTTTACTATATAACTCTATGTAAACAAAGATGGCCACTGGCAGCCATGTTTAACGTCGAATCAAAATAATGTTTGACTAGGATCAACATCATGTCATGCTGATCATTTTAGAAAAAGTCCCATATCAATATCACTTATGGTTTTCAAGAAGTAGTCGCTACAAACTTGTATTTTAAAATTCTATTTTTAGCTTTGGTGGCCATCTTGGATTTCACATCAACATGAATTTTTGCTAGGATCAACTAGACTTCATGGGCAACATTTCTGTAAAGTTTCATGAATATCCATCCAGTAGTTTCAGAGGAGTAGTCGCTACAAATAAAAGTTAACGGACAGACAGACAGACGGACAGACGGACGGACGACGGACGCCGCACCACGGCATAAGCTCCGCTGATCTCTGATCAGTTGAGCTAAAAAAAAAATTAAAAAAAAAAAAAATAATAATAAAAAAAAAAAAAAAAAATTAAAAAATAAAATAAAAATTAAAAAAAAAAAAAAAAAAAAAAAAAAATTAAAAAATAAAAAAAAAAAAAAATAATAATAATAATAAAAAAAATAATAATTAAACAATAAATAATTAAAAGAAAAAAAAAGAGAAAAAAGAAAAATAAAAAAAATATATATATCAAAAAAATAATTAAAAAATAAAGAAATTAAAAATTTTAAAACAAGCATTTATGTACAACTGTGACCCCCGCAGGGCGGGGCCAGATGTGACCCCATTTGTGTCACCATTTGAACAAAATTGGTAAAGGACCATAAGCTTATAGCAATAGCAAAATATTAGACCTCTGGCTCTTGCAGTTTCCGAGAAGAAGATTTTTTAAGTCTTTTTTCCTATACATGTCTATGTAAAACATGTGACTCTTGGGGCGGGGCCAAATGTGACCCGAGGGTCACCATTTGAACAAAGTTGGTAAAGGACCATAAGCTTATAATAAATGAAAAATATCAAACCTCTGGCTGTTGCAGTTTCCGAGAAGAAGATTTAAAAAAAAAAATCCTATATAAGTCTATGTAAAACTGTGACCCCCGGGGCGGGGACAAATTTGACCCCAGGGTCACCATTTGAACAAACTTAGTAGAGGACCATAAGCTGATGCTACATGTAATACATGAGAGCTCTGTTCCTTGTGGTTTCAGAGAAGAAGATTTTTTAAAGTTTTTTCCTATATGTCTATATGAAAAACATGCAAAACCTCAATATACAAATTGTGGACCCCCGGGGCACGGCCATTTTTGACCCCGGGGACTTTATTTGAACAATCTTGATAGTCTAGGCCTTGGCGATCATTTTAAAAGAAAAACTGTTGAAATCTGTCCAGCGGTTCTGGAGAAGAAGAATTTTTAAGGTTTCGACCATATAGGGTAATGGCAGCCATCTTGGACGTAGCGCTGACCTAATTTTAACAAATCTAAAAAGCATTCATCTAAGGATCATCCATGTGAAGTTTGGTCAATATTAGCCAAGCGGTTTCTGAGGAGAAGTCGTTTGAAGAAAAGTTAACGGACGACGGAAGACGGACAACACACCATCCCATAAGCTCTGCTAGCCCTTGGCCAGTAGAGCTAAAAATGAGATCTTCCCAGGGGTTTTGGGCGTATGGGAAAAATTGTTTTACAGAGTCCTAAAATAATTAAAATGGTGTTCCACGGAATACATGTGTGGCCTGCCATGTGCCTATTTGAGCAAGGTAATTAAACTGGTGTTCCACGGACTATGTGTGTGGCCTGCCATGTGCCTATTTGAGCAAGGTAAAATACTTTTCAAGTTATGGCCTGAATGGTGAGCTTGGTTAAGTTGCAGGTTCAAGTTTTTTGAAAAGGGGCATAACTCTGCCAAAATGTGAGTCAGAGCTATTGACCATGTGTTGCGGCATTTCTTGGGGTAAGATGAAGATATTTATGAAACAGTATGATAATGGATGATGAAGTTTCATGTCAAATACTTTTCTTCAAGTTATGGCTAGTTATGAGCTTGGTTAGGTTGCAGGTTAAAGTTTTATGAAAAGGGGAATAACTCTGCCAAAACAAAAGTCAAGAGTTATTGGACACATGTAACGACATTTCTTGAGGTAAGATGAATAAGTGCATGAAGTTTCATTAACAAGTCATGGCCAAGGTTAGGTTGCTGGTTAAAGTGTGACGGATGAAGAAGGACAAAGTGATCAGTAAGTGTATACAATGCCACACAGGCGACACAAAAACAAATAAGTTTGGAGATATGGGAAACAATGGTCATTCGTTTAAGGAAACAAGGACCCATCCCACTTAAGAAGGACACTTACATCAGTGCGGGCCTCGTGTGTTACACCTGAATACTTGTACTGATGGTCGCCATACCAGGCCGTGAGTCGTGGCTGGAGGTAGGTCTCGCCATTCTTCACGTCAGATCTCTGTTTCCATGGCAACTCATGATACAATGCATCAAAGATTATATCAGCCTCTTTTGGATCCCAAAACCCTGGGAAGAATCGTAATCTGCATTGAAGAAATATAATAAAATTAAATTTGGACTGGAAAATGTGTCCATGGGACAAATATGCCCTGCTTAAGAAGCTTAGAAAATGAAGTAACTAAATTGTTTAGTCTCAAAAATGTAGCTTACTGATGTATCACAATCATGTAGATGTATGTATGTAAAAAAGCTCTTGAGAAATAATAGTGTAATTAACACCAGCAAAAAATTGATGACAGGCGTTCAAACTGACCTACTTTTGGTAGGAACATTGTGCTGGTATTTAGAGTAAGCGTGAATGAAGTCTCGATGTTCTACCTCGAAATGGACTTAAAGGGGCTTGCTTTCAGAATGTGTCTGAATTCCTTGGTCATTCCAAAACTGTATCGGAATTAGTGAAGAAAAGAACACTTATAAAAGATTGCTGAGCCATATTTAACATCAAAATCTTTCAAAATTAAAATGTATTCAATAATAAATATTACAGGAGTGACTGTATTACAGACTTTCATAAACAGGAGAGACCTGAGGGTACAGTACTTCATATACATTACAAAGTGGCAGAAGGGTTCATTAGATACATTACCTAGATACCTGAGGGTCCAGTACTTTTAATACATTACATTACCTAGAGACCTGAGGGTACAGTACTTTAGATGCATTACCTAGAGACCTGAGGGTCCAGTACTTTAGACACAATAGCTAAGAGACCTGAAGGTTCAGTACTTTAGATACATTCCCTAGAGACATGAAGGTCCAGTACTTTAATTACCTAGAGAGACCTGAGGCCCAGTACTTTAGATACATTACCTAGAGAACTGAGGGTCCAGTACTTTAGATGCATTACCTAGAGACCTGAGGGTCCAGTACTTTAGATGCATTACCTAGAGACCTGAGGGTCCAGTACTTTAGATGCATTACCTAGAGACCTGAGGGTCCAGTACTTTAGATGCATTACCTAGAGACCTGAGGGTCCAGTACTTTAGACACAATAGCTAAGAGACCTGAGGGTTCAGTACTTTAGATACATTCCCTAGAGACATGAAGGTCCAGTACTCTAATTACCTAGAGAGACCTGAGGCCCAGTACTTTAGATACATCACCTAGAGAACTGAGGGTCCAGTACTTTAGATGCATTACCTAGAGACCTGAGGGTCCAGTACTGTAGATGCATTACCTAGAGACCTGAGGGTCCAGTACTTTAGATGCATTACCTAGAGACCTGAGAGTCCAGTACTTTATATACTTCACCTAGAGACATGAGGGTCCAGTAATTTAGATACATTAGCTAGAGACATGAGGGTCCAGTACTTATATACTTTACCTAGAGACATGAGGGTCCAGTATTTTAGATACATTAGCTAGAGACCTGAGGTTCCAGTACTTTAGAGACATTACCTAAAGACCTGAGGGTCCAGCACTTTAGAGACATTACCTAGAGACCTGAGAGTCAAGTAATGTATATACAGTACCTAGAGACATGAGGGTCCAGTACTTTAGATATATTAGCTAGATATATTAGCTAGAGACCTGAGGTTCCAGTACTTTTAATACATAACCCAGAGACCTGGTCCAGTACTTTTAGTACATAACCTGGAGACCTGAAGGTCCTGTACTTTAGATACATTACCTAGAAAGACCTGAAGGTCCAGTACTTTAGATGCATTACCTAGAGACCTGAGGGTTCAGTACTTTAGATACATAACCTAGAGACCTTAGGGTCCAGTACTTTAGATACATAACCTAGAGACCTGAAGGTCCAGTACTTTTAATACATTACCTAGAGACCTGAAGGTCGAATACTTTAGATACATAACCTAGAGACATGAAGGTCCAGTACTTTTAATACATTACCTAGAGACATGAAGGTCCAAAACTTTAGATACATTACCTAGAAAGACCTGAGGGTCCAGTACTTTAGATGCATTACCTAAAGACCTGAGGGTCCAGTACTTTAGATGCATTACCTAAAGACCTGAGGGCCCAATACTTTATATACATTACCTAGAGACATGACGGTCCAGTACTTTAGATACATTAGTTAGGGACCTGAGGGTCCAATACTTTAGAGACATTACCTAGAAAGACTCGAGGGTCCAGTACTTCAGATACATAACCTAGAGACCTGAAGGTCCAGTACTTAAGATGCATTATCTAGAAACCTGAGGGTCCAGTACTTTAAATACATTAACTAGAGACCTGAGGGTCCAGTACTTTAGATACTTAACCTAGAGACATGAGGATCCAGTACTTTAGATGCATTACCTAGAGACCTGAGGGTATGTATTGTATATACATTACGTACAGACCTGAGGGTTCAGTACTTTATATACATTACCTACAGACCTGAGGGTTCAGTACTTTAGATACATTACCTAGAGGGTCAAGTACATTAGATATATTACCTAGACACCTGAGGGTCCAGTACTTTAGATACATTACCTAGACACCTGAGGGTCCAGTACTTTAGATACATTACCTAGACACCTGAGGGTCAAGTACGTTAGATATATTACCTAGAGACCTGAGGGTCCAGTACTTTAGATACATTACCTAGACAACTGAGGGTCAAGTACTTTAGATATATTACCTAGAGACCTGAGGGTCCAGTACTTTAGATACATTACCTAGACACCTGAGGGTCAAGTACTTTAGATATATTACCTAGAGACCTGAGGGTCCAGTACTTTAGATACATTACCTAGAGACCTGAGGGTCCAGTACTTTAGATACATTACCTAGACACCTGAGGGTCAAGTACTTTAGATATATTACCTAGAGACCTGAGGGTCCAGTACTTTAGATACATTACCTAGACACCTGAGGGTCAAGTACTTTAGATATATTACCTAGAGACCTGAGGGTCCAGTACTTTAGATACATTACCTAGACACCTGAGGGTCAAGTACTTTAGATATATTACCTAGAGACCTGAGGGTCCAGTACTTTAGATACATTACCTACATACCTGAGGGTTCAGTACTTTAGATATATTACCTAGAGACCTGAGGGTCCAGTACTTTAGATACATTACCTAGACACCTGAGGGTTCAGTACTTTAGATATATTACCTAGAGACCTGAGGGTCAAGTACTTTAGATATATTACCTAGAGACCTGAGGGTCCAGTACTTTAGATACATTACCTAGACAGCTGAGGGTCAGGTACTTTAGATACATTACCTAGAGACCTGAGGGTCCAGTACTTTAGATATATTACCTACATACCTCAGGGTCAAGTACTTTAGACATATTACCTAGAGACCTGAGGGTCCAGTACTTTAGATATATTATCTAGAGACCCGAGGGTCCAGTACTTTAGATACATTACCTAGACACCTGAGGGTCAAGTACTTTAGATATATTACCTAGAGACCTGAGGGTCCAGTACTTTAGATACATTACCTAGAGACCTGAGGGTCTAGTACTTTAGATACATTACCTAGACACCTGAGGGTCAAGTACTTTAGATACATTACCTACAGACCTGAGGGTCCAGTACTTTAGATATATTACCTAGAGACCTGAGGGTCCAGTACTTTAGATACATTACCTAGAGACCTGAGGGCCCAGTACTTTAGATGCATTACCTAGAGACCTGAGGGTCCAGTACTTTAGATACATTACCAAGTGACCTGAGGGTCAAGTACTTTAGATATATTATCTAGAGACCTGAGGCTTTAGTCCTTTAGATATATTACCTACAGACCTCAGGGTTCAGTACTTTTGGCGCACTACTGACAGAGAGCTGAGGGTTCAGTTCTTTATAAATATATATAACTTAGCAAGACCTGAAGGTTCAGTACTTTAAATACATTACTTAGAGAACTAAGAGCAATATTTTAGATGCATTACCTAGAGAGACCTGAGGGTTCATTACTTATGTCAAAGACACCATGTTTTCTGAAATAAACAAAATAACACAGATTATGCAATAGTTCATGACTTTAACTAGCTAATTATCCTAATGCAACAAACTGGCAGCGTTCTGAAAGAACTGTGGAGTGGATGCCTGTTAATATTTAAACAGAATAATACTGAAATAATTTTTAAATATTAACCCAAATTCATTCCTGGCTGGAGACATACATTTTTATGAATTTATATGTACAGATGATATCAAAATTGAATAATTAACTTTTTTTTTTTACAAAATGGGAAATAATTCCTTATTTCTTAACTTCGGTCCATATACCGGTACCTCGTCTGGTCTGACTGACCAGTCAATAAACTTGCATTTGGCCATCATTAACATTTGATAATACTAAAAACATGATTAAAGGAACAAAACTCAATTAGCAAACTCAAAAACTACATGCGTGCAGATTTACGAATTAACAAACTATTCATGGATTCAAGTAGTGTCCTACACAATATGGCAAAAGTGGCCGAGTGATTTCTGATGACCTTATATATTGATCCCAATTGGTGCAGAGTAATAAATGTAGTCAGTGTGCTCAGATAGTGGGACCGTATAGCAATGTGTCTGAATTCTCGGGTAATTGTATCCTGCAATATGTCTGAAATACTTACGATATGACTTTGTCAGCTGGTTTCTGGCGCAAATCCTGAAAATAAAGTTCACAATTTAAATATCATCAATTATCAATCATTTTTGTCAGTATTTGGTTATGGCAGAGTCTCAGAGACATAATGGTTGAAGTATATTGACGTCATTAAATTAAGCACTGCTCAGGAAGTCGTGGGACAAAAGCTGAGTGCTAATAACATACTTGTATAAACTAAGAGGCTCTAGCATGCAGGTAAGAGCCTCTAGCATGCCGGGGCATCTACAAGCGGGAGGAGTGGGGGCACCCGTGAGTGCGCGCACCTTTTATCGGAAAAGTTATAAAAAGTTGTCCCTAAAAAGTGATTTTGCTTTTTTGGTTGTCAAAGTTGCACTCCATCTAAACTAAAAATCCATGTTTGTGTGCATGTATTTTGGTTGTCAATTGTTTTTTAAAAGTTGCGCCCCCACCCTCCCCCTCCCTCACACCCAGACCCCTTGCCAATCTCAAATCCTGTATCCACCCCAGAACATGACTGCCTGTTGAATATTTAAATTTTGTAAAATTTTAAAAACATTATATGATACCAGGCTGCCAGTGTTATCTAATGAGTTTAATAGATTCAATATTAAATTGGCATGAACGATTTGTGTATTTTGCTTTATTTACTTATATTTTATGATTATATTATTTATGTTACTTAGCCATACCATAATGTGATATCAACCATATCATCGGCGGGGGTACATCCCCTCCGAATTATGGACATTTTCACATTACCTTACCCATATAAGCTACTGAGGAAGGGCAATTGTGAAAAAATGAGATGTGACCCAGGGCTCGAATTTAGTACTCAGAAACTCATAAAATGTGAGTTGTTTTGAGAAAATGCAAATTGAAATTTTCAGCACAAGCAAAAAAATGTCAACTCCTTTACTTCTGGGACGAGAGTCAAGACTCTCGGACTTGACTCTCGTCCGAGAGGAAGTAAAGGATTTGATTCCTGGTGGAGAAACGTACCAGGTTTTTCAAACGCACTCCCGCATCATCTTACCCGTCGGTCCGGTGTACTTTCTACTGATACTGCTCACAATCACTTTTGAACATCATGGCTTAATGAGGCAGCCGTGATGATCAAAATTGATATTTGCAGAGGAAGGGTTTACAGGCTCTCTGTATCGGCATAGTATATTATATAGAGTGGAGTCTTGGTGTGGAGTCTTGGAGTGGAGTGGAGTGAATAATTGGAGTGACCTTGGAGTCACATTTTGGAGTGACCTTGGAGTCTGATTTGGAGTGAATATTTTGGAGTAAATTTTTGGAGTCTAAATTTATATATGTTTTATTCACTTAGATTTTTTTTATTGACTTCTGTGCTATATAGAATCTTACATTCGTAACTGGATATACATTCTTTGGATAACATCTATAATACACATTAACACGTAATACACAATAATACTCAAGATCATCTACATATTTATTTCAAATTAAAAGTGTTTACCTTAATTATTATTGTTCCAGGTCATGTCCTTAGTCAGGTTCTTAGCAATGAGGGGTATTCACAAACATGTTTGAATCAATAAATAACTATAATGGTTTGCATTGAAGTAGAATTGATTATGAGATGTCACTGGTATTAATTATGAGAAACGTGTAGAAAGAAGAAACATAATAGTGTGAAAATGGGAAAACAATGCTAGTTAGGATATATTCATAAAAGTAAAGTGAATTAATGTTTGAAACTGATTAAACGATTGCGTGATTGATAAATTAGTGACAGAATAAATTATTTTATAACAATGGATTCATTTGATGATTATGATTAAAAAAATAAGTTATGGAATGATATTGGCACATATATTGGAAGGGTGAGTTGGTGGATGGATGGTTAAATGAAATTGAATGGGTAGTGGGTTGATGGATATATGGATAGATGGATGGATGGTCGAATGGTGATTGGGTGATTCCATTTGGTAGGGTGGAAATGTGGGTGGGTTACTGCTGAATGGTAGGGTCATACGCTATAAATATATAATCTGAAATATTCAGTTGTATTATATTTGTATATTGTTTTACGGAGATTTTGGTATTTAGTGTAATTATGTCAACAACAAAAAAAGGATATGTTTCAAATGCTATATGTGCTTGTTGCATTAAATTTTCAAGTTATTTGTTTAGAAATTATTTTTGTTTCCATTAAAACATGTGAGTTTCTCTGTTCACATGAATAAACTTTATTTTATCATAAACGGGTTGCATTTTTATCATCTTCAGACAAAATCGTGTTGTCTCAACATGATAACTATCAATTTAATATTTCTGAATGACCCTCGCAAGGTGCACAGTTCCTAACATACTCAGTACAGCTGCATTGTCCCGTGAGACATGTGCTTACCTTAATGTGAGCCACAGACCATCTTAAAACAACATAAATGAACTTGGATACTCAAACATTAACCCCAGTATTGATTTGGCCTGACCTAAACTAGTCCCGAGGGACCAACTAATCTTAGGCAAAGACTCTGACATTCAGTGTCAGGGGTATACAGAGTAACTGTTCCAATATGTCAGTCATACCACAGAGACAGAAAACTAAAAACATTAAAGTGTATGGGAACTTAGAGCTCTCTCAGCCTAACTGTTCCACCACAAACATGGATTTTTCATTTAGAACATGTAGTAACAGTGCCTAAGTGCCTAAGTTAAAATTAGATGTGCAGTTTTGGAATTGGGTAGCTTAATAGACACATGCATTTTAAAGAAATGTATTCAATAAATAATTGCATGTGCAAATAAAGTAACCAAAGTTTCTAAAAACTTATCAATTTTAAGGAAAATTTAGACTCCAAAAATTCACTCCAAATTTACTCCAAGGTCACTCCAAAATGTGACTCCAAAATGTGACTCCAATTATTCACTCCACTCCACTCCAAGACTCCACACCAAGACTCCACTCTATATAATATACTATGCCCTCTGTATCACTGATTAAAACATAAGTTCAGCGGGATCTTTAACGTGAACATGGTATAGCTCTCCCTGCACACGGGACCGACAATCCTCTCCAAAGGATGGTATACTTTCACAGTAACTGTCAGTGCTCAAAGAAAATTATTTTAAGAGACAGGCCCAGGGCTTGTTGCTTCTGAAAATGGACAGGCTCCGATTTGAAATGGACAGGCCCTGATTTAAAATGGAAAGGTCCAATACTTTTTTCTTATTGGAAATGTGTCTTTATTAACTTTTATAGCACACATTAATTTTGTTACGTATGTATTAATCAAGCTCAGAACCTCCTCTGACTATATTTTTCTTTTTGCTACCACTTTATGCTCCCTGATCAGCGGACTTATTTACCATTTCGTTTAAAATATGTTAGAATAGAATATTACATAGTAATTTATAACCAATGCAAAGGAGAGTACTAGCACTTTTGCCAAACGATAATAATCAGAGCCGACTTGGTGAAACTGGAGCTAAACTTGGAGCCAAATTTTTAATCAGGTTTTATGAGACTATCAGAGCCTCCTCTGGCTATATTTTTTCTTTTTGTCACCACTTTCTCCAAGTAAAGAATTAGGAGTCTAGACTAGAATTCATTTAAAAGTAGGATTCCAGGAACTCCTTACACCTTAAATAATGAATAGAAATTTACTTTATATCTGTATTTATACACATACAGTATATATATTTTTCTTTCCACCAACATGTATTTGTAAAGGACAGTTTTTCTTATTTGATTATGTAAAAAAAAAAAAAAATTATATATCCGAAATTATGTACCATCCGAACTACTATGACACCGCACTTTTACGGCCCGAACATTTCAAACATTCAATCGAAATACCATCAATAATGATTTTTTTTTTCATGCATTGGTGTGTTTTTAATGACAAAAACGGTATTTCTTATCACAAAGGAAAGAAAACACAACCCTAATAGCAGAATAATGAGTTTTATGTCAACAATTGTCGACCTCAAAGTTGTGACAAACTGCCGACACGAACCCAGGCAAAATATTCAAACTTCTTATTGTTTCAATGTGTGTATAACACATTTTGATTACTTTATTGCAAGTGTTTTCATAGTTCACAATACACATGGGAGTATTTTGTCTTGAGGAACTTGAGCTTGAGATCCAGTAAAACTGATTTTTTGGGGGATTTTTTTTTTTTTTAAGACAGGCCCAACGGGCTTCTCGTCTGCAAAATGAGACAGGCCCGGAATGGATTTTGAGGAGCCCCGGGCGTCGGGCTATCCTATTTCTTGAGCACTGACTGTCCTTGCCAGTTTAAGATACACAGGGATGTGTCCCCTGTGTGAATCGAACCCGTGACTTCTGGGACGATAGTCAAGTATACTAACCACTCGGACTACTGCAGACCCACAATAAAATTAAAAAGAATATACTATATGTATATACCTCATTTGGCTTTTCATAAACGAATTTCTTCTCCGCAGGCTGATCAACATTTTTTCCAAACCAATTTGGAGTAACCTGAACTTTTGTTTTGTCTCTGTCAGACCTGACATTCGTTGGAGGTGCCCATCCACCCTGAACACGAGCCCGTCTCCGTTTATCACTGCTCATGCCTATGGCATTTTATTTCAAATGGATTATTTATCAAATAATGAAGTGTTGTTATTAGTTTGTTTACAAATCTCAATCAGACAACCACGGGCGCCGACATGTTTACGTTGAATTATGGGTAAAATTTGTTTATAGCCCTCATCAACTAATATGACCGAAAACGTCGACAATTAAAAGAAAGGCAGTTTGATTACGAGACGTCAGACTGATATTCGCATACATTTTATATGTTTTGGAGTGGTGTGTGTTTGGGTCGTAGTCGGGGCGGGATTGTGTGTGAGAGGGGGTTGGTGGGGGGAGGTGAACGCACACAGTTTTTTTAAATATCAATCAATATGCAATGCTATGAGTAAAATAAAACAACATCAGTCAAATATAAACCAAGTTAAAACTACAACGAGTGTGATGCGACTTTATTTCATTTTTTAATAATTGGAGGAGTTCATTGAATTAGAACGCGTGTGTGTCGACCTGTATCATTGAATACTTTATTTAGCCCAGTGACTTAAGAATAGTCTTCTTAATTTGCTTAACCTGTGTGGTATATTAATGTTGAACTAATTTAGATTTCTTGTTCAGAATAATTAACAAATTTCAGAAGAATTTGTGTCTATTATATACATTGTTTTATTCCAAGCGATAAAAAAAATACCCCAAAATATGTAGTCATATCACGGCGGTATCTGCTGGTAGCAGTGAGCTCAGTGCTCAATTTTATAGTGCTGCCACACTGTGCTACCACTTCGTGATAGTCACATTATACTGACATGGGTCGACAAGTCCCAGAACTACACTTTACATGCTAAACGCCAAGCAATGAAGATATACAACAGACATATTATTAAACAGATAGGAAACTTCCTATATAGGACTTGGACAGGGAACCAGGGGGTCAAAATGGTAGTTCCGAAAGTAGTCCTATATACAGTTGACAGTAGTGTTATTTGAGATGCTGTGTGAATGAAAGTGCACTCCACAGTTAGTTTAGATTAATATTTTTGTGTAGAGAGTTGATTCCCAGATATTTTGCTGCAAGAATCAGGTTAATCAGAGCTGAGACAAGTGAATGGCACTACTTTTTGTGAGGTAAGATTTGTTTGTGTTCTTCGTCAGATTTGACCTGAAGTCGTCAGAATCGATACCTACTTTCACTTTGAGCAAAATTCTGAAGTTGTATGATGGCATGTGTGACACCATATTAGGCTATAATATAAGTCTATGGGAAATTAATAGTGGTCCAGTTCCAATGAAGTAACAACATATCACGTGGCACCTTAACTTTTCCTTCTATCTTCACTCTCAATTATTCACTGATTTTGATGAGAATACATTCAACAGATTCATAGTGAATAGCAAAATGGGATTATAATAATTTATGTTATTAGGTCTGTGGATATACTAATACAATTGTTTATGAAGTATGACCCGACCGGGGATTGAACACTCGATCTCCCACATACCCACAGTATATTCGTCAAATTGTAACTCATAAATACAAAATATAGAGTAATTGAATTGAATTGGGTTTTAAGGCGCACCAACACATGAAAAGGTTATATGGCGCCTAACAGGCATGAACATGCCAGGCTCATCTTCCATGTACATCGAGATAAAATATGGAAAATGGGCCTAGAACCTTCTCACCCTGAACTGCAGAGTTGCTGCAAATTCTATCGTAGAAACTCCATTTACGCTGGAGCCCATTTATTGTTTTTCTGCCACTGCTCTTTTGATGCGAGCGAGATAGCACCTGGAACAATGCAGGGATCATGATGACCTTTAATGAACATGAACAAAAAATGATAAAATGAACATGAATTTTGGGGGATTCTACCCCTCTGCCTACCCCTCCAAAGGGATCTGCAGTGGCCCTATTCTTTGCCCCGTGACCAAACGGGGGCTACCGGGAACCACACGGGGCTAAAATATAGAGACAAGAATACATTGTAAAATCAAAATCTCTCCGCAGGACCAGATACTCTGGGAGGACTGGTCAGGTGCCCTGTGACGAAGATTCGTATCATTTATAAAATAGCATAGTTTTATTCTTCAGCATTTAAACCATTACACTTGTTTAAAGTCTCCACAATGAATAATACAGATCTTAAAACAAATAAATATTAATATCAAATGTGCATTTCAATTATTTTCGAGGAGGAATGCAATTATTATATATTTCATAAACAGTGCGCATTTGCACAAATGGTGTTTGCATTGTAACAATGTATACCTGATTGCAAGGTTACAAGTGGTGTAACAAATAATCAAAATATACTTTATTTAGCGCTTTGGAACCGTTTTACAAATATAAAAATAGTTTTATTTCATCTCGAAGTGATCAAATTTCAATACTTTCAATCTTGTTTCGCATTCGACAAAATATAACGTTCTTTTCACATTTCGATGAAATAAAATATGTGATTTACTCCACTCCAAAACAACAACTATCCTATATTTATTATTTTACAAGTGTGTATGAGTAGCATTCTGTGACTTGTTGAATATGAAACGGCGATTGCTGTTAAGTGGTATGTTGGAATTTGATATTGGACCGCAGATGAGGTTACTCAACGGCTGAAATTCGATATTGGACCGGAGATGAGGTTACTCAACGGCTGAAATTCGATATTGGACCGGAGACGAGGTTACTCAACGTACGTCTCTGCCGAATATGTAATTTCAGCTCTTTGACTGACCTAATAAGTCTGTGATTGGCCGCGCCATTACATTTTAGTAAGAGGAAGTTTTCGTATTCCACCTGGGCTGATAATTAAACGTCATATAAAGCCCTGATTCCACTTACTGGGGCAATCTGTAAACGTGTCAAGTTAATAACTTTTTGTTTCCTCTCTGAATAAGCCATTGTTTCATAGTAATCACTAACATATCTGAATGGTTTTCTATGGAGCCGTTATACCGATCAAGCCGATTTGATACTTGAGAATGTTATGTCACGGTCGATTGTTGCAAATATTTGAATATCGTATTTTGAAAAAAAATATGTAATATAGAAAATCACGAGTTATCTGTATAGAGGTTTCTAATCAAAATACTTATTTTGGAATTTTTTTTCGTCAAATGTAAGTTCCCGGCTCAGCGCGCTTGTATTTTTGATTCATAGTGTTACTAGTGGAACAGGAAAAAAAGGTAAAGTTATGTAGATATATGTTTTGCTTTTGTAAGATATGCATGGATAAGTGAAACATAAGTTATGCCCTGTCTATTTGCGAAATGCGCGGATTGCATGGCTTTACCTGCTATAGTTATTTTGCATTAGTATGGAGAGCGCATATAATAAAAGGACAAATGGCAATATTGATTTTTGTAAAACTCGCGGCGTCCCGTTAGTTTTTCTTCATAATTTGCATTTGTTGAATCATTAATATTAATTATAAGACTAGTATAAAGAAAATTGTATTTGCGTATTACTAATTTCACCAATAATATATTCAAACCTATGGTAGAATAACGAAGAAACGTTGAAAATACATGCAAGCATGTCTAAAGGGACACACGGCAATCTTGATTTTTTAAAAACTCCCGGCGTCCCCTTAGTTTTCCTCTTAACTTGCATTTGTGCAATCATTAATATTAATTGTTAGAATAGCTCAAAGCAAATTATTTTTGCATATAACTAACTTTTTATAATATTGCACCAGTAATAAAAAAATATATTTAAAAATTTGGTAAAATAGTGAAGAAAGTTGAAATCTCAATTTTTTATTTAGTTATATGCAAACAGTTTTAAAGTCAAAATGACGCAGGATAAGAAAATTGAGGAGCAAATTTTTTACCGAAGCATTGTGGTGTAGTGGTTATAGCGTCTGCCTTGCATTCGGGAGGTCATGGGTTCGAGTCCCCTGACCGCGTCATACCAACGATTTTAAAAATGGAGTAGTCACTTGTAACCCTTGCCTGACGAGCAAATAATGGGTAGTGCTACGACTGATTGACCAGTGTCAGAATAATGTGACTGGGTGGGTGGGAGTTACTACGGCGTGGTATACCAGGGTGGCAGCACTATAACAGATAAAAGTCCAGACATTGTGCCTATAATCGTCGGGTAAGACGCCTGTCGTAGGTGGAGGGACTATAATCCTTAGAAATACACACACACTTTTAATATTTGAATAAAACTCAAGATTGCCATGTGTCCCTTTAAAGTCAAAATGATACTGTTTTAATAAACTGAGACGCTAATTTAAGGCTCGATAAAAACGTCAAGATTGTCGTGTGTCTATGCATAGTGAATTGTGTAATGGTTTGGCAGAGAAATAATGAAGTATTTGATTTAAGTGTAATTGATTTCGAATTCTAGCATACTAGTATTACAGCCAGTATGTTTTACTAAATATATGTTGTTAAATATTGCTATGCATGCATTTTATTTTATTTTATTAAAGTGACAAATAACATCGTTACAAACTATTACATAATTACAGGCAATATTAAGTAAACAAATGAATAACCAGCCAAATGAGGCGTATTAGTCACTGTATAAATATCAATGCATTATTGATTTTACAAAACAAAAGTTAACATGAAAATAACAAAAAACAGATAGATCAATTGACATAATTAATATGTAACTGCTTATTGTTCTCCAAAATACAAAACTTACCTAATACTAAAATTGTACATATAACAACCTATTAAGTAGACAGGTAGTATTCTTTATTTCCTCCGTGCATAGGAGAGCATAGATACCCGTTGTTGAGTGAAGACAATAATGAAAACACTTCACTGACAGCACGCAGTCCAGGTAAATGAAAACACTTTACTGACGGTCCGCATTACCAATGTACTACCATTCTTCAACAAAAAACGTTTCTAAGTAAAACGGTCAATATGCGTTTTAGAAGCCTTTCATCTGTTAAAAGCACGTTAATTTGTTCTGCCTCAGTAGCTGTGTCTGGATATAGCTCATTTAATTTATGCAATAGTTCACTTCGAGAGGCACTGTGCCCCTCGCAGTATAATTGGATATTCGATGACACTTGCTATGCATGCATGTAACGTTGCGGATATTCTATGACACATGCTACGCATACATGTAACTTTGCGGAAATTCCATCACACTTGCTTTGTAACTATACGATGCTATACATGCATGTAACTCTACGGACATTCGATCACACTTTCTATGCATATATTTAACTCTACATACATGCCATCACACTTTCTTTGCATGCATGTAAATATACGGACATTCGATCACACGTTATATGCATGTATGTAATTTTACGGACATTCGAACACACTTGCTATGCATGCATATAATTATACAGAAATTCCATCACACGTTCTATGCATGTATGTGGACATTCGATCACAATTGCTATACATGCGTGCATGTCACCTAACGGATATTCCATTACACTTCAATGTCATGCATGCATGTTACTTTAAGAATATAACATGTGTATACAGATGTAAAAAAAAAAGAACAGCTCAATGGAAAAAATGGCATCACAATCTGCACGTATATTACATACTATATTGTTAATATTATGTTTCAAAGAAGCAAACGTAAATCGGTGCTAGAACTAGTAACAGTTTTAATTCGACTAATTTCGCATTATTTGCTTTTGAAATATTCACGAAATATATGTAAATTTCTCTTATAGCGTTTCTAAACATGTATTTGTCACACATTTGGGAGATGGATTATCCTCCCCTATCCAGACCCCTCCCCATCCCTCACCACCCCCACGCCCATACACACACTCTCTCTCTCTCTCTCTCTCTCTCTCTCTACACACATTCACACAGAAAATTATGGATAAACGGCCTAATTTGCCCTTATTTTACAAATTGTGGGATCCCATTCTTCAGGACTCATTTAGAGGACTATAAAATGTGCATTATGTTACACCCATACACCCGACTCCTATCTTATAAACACCCAAACTCCGTTATATATATATATGCTAAAAGTAGAACTATAAAGATATATCCAGCTGGTCTATAACACACCCATTGCAGCACAGGAAGTGTCGACCTGAAGTAGTCATAATGGCTGCCAGTAAATAATTCTCGTTTCTTCTTGTAAAAAAAAAAAGAAGGAAAAAAAAGGCATTTTCACTTATTTTAAGTGCCATCTTTTGGTAAATATCACATTGTAGATCTATTGGTTACTTGGTTACATGTTTCAAGCATTGTCCTGTTAAAATTCGGAGGTTTGAATTTCTTTTGGCTTATAATATGGAAATGAGTGTATGAACAGTATGTTGGCATCTCAGTGTTCATGTTTTTAAAGGGAGTATTCATTCATGAGACAAGTTCTTTCTTAGAAGATTCATGACCCCCACTTTTCTGTGAATTGTTTTGGCAGCATATGGACCATTTGTGATGAGAATGTAAGTTATTATTTTTTGAACTGGGACTAGATATTGAATGGCAACGTTACATTTAAATGTTAAAACATGCACAACTCAATGCAAACATCAAGTCGCATACATGTAATAGATAGAGTATGATCTCATCTCGTTGGTTGATTTAAACATCAAGATGGGCTTAGGTTCACGTTCGTAAAACCGGGTTTATCGACTTGTAACTATGCTTTCGGACCGGTATCTGTGATTTACGAGCATACCCAATCACGACCGTGAACCATAGTTTACGAACGTGAACTATAGTTTACGAGCGTGAACCTAGGTTTACGAGCGTGAACCATAGTTTACGGACATGAACCTAGGTTTACGAGCGTGAACCATAGTTTACGAACGTGAACCTATGTTTACGACCGTGAACTTGGGTTTACGAGCGTGAACCATAGTTTACGAACGTGAACCTAGGTTAACGTTCGTAATTAAACTAGGTTTATCGAACAAATCTATGATTTTCGGTCGTTATCCTATGTTCACGAGCGTGAACCTACGTTCACGGTCGTAAACCCATGTTCACGGTCGTAAACCCAAGTTCAGGGTCGTAAACATAGGTTCACGTTCGTAAACTAGGGTTCACGCTCGTGAACCCAGGTTCACGCCCGTAAACCATAGTTTACGCTCGTGAACTTAGGATAACGACCGAAATTCTTAGTTCAATCGAGAAACCTAGTTCACGAGCGTAAACTATGGTTTACGCCCGTTATATGTTTTCGCTCGAAAATTTAGGTTACTATTCGATAAACCTGGTTTTACGTTCGAAAAACCTAGTTTATCGATCGTTAATCCTAGTTTTTCGATCGTGAACCTGGGTGATCGTGAACCTGGGTGGTTCACGTAATTATTGGACAATTGGCTTGCCATAAGCGACCATGCTACAACTGTTATTAAACGGAAAAGCCTAATTTACCGTTCACCCCACGACTTGCAATGCACACTAATCAATGAATGGGCTACTAGTCGACTTTTATAAACCATTTTACCAAATCTCATATAAAGGATGCAAATGCACTAAGCTGGGCTTCGTGTTCATACATTATTGGTTATAGTGTTTGGTCTGGAAACTGGACGACGTTGCGAGTTTTTATTACAGTCATCAATTCATATTGAGCTATAAGGCTTTCAGAAGAGCATACTTTGTGATTAAAGTACATTTTTGTTATTAAATTATATGTATAATTATTAACACAACTGAATACCGAAGGTGATTATGTTAGATATGCTACTACGGTAGCCCATTATTGCACAACTTGATGATAAATACACACTTTACTGAGCAGTAATTTGGAATCAGTGATGGGTTTACCACAGAATCATTAGTCAATTAATAAGCACTTCTCCTAAACTGGATCATAGTCGTATGCATTCTCTTTAAAATAGGTTAGATACCAACGTTTCTAAGATTGTTAAAGCGAGTACATCAGGCTTCTTTGGAGTCTACTGTGCATTACACAGGAATCGGACATATTGTAAACGCATGTAATACATCACGTTGACTATCCACTACTAGTATATTAAACTATATTTATGTTTATATAAAATTATATACAAACGTGGATCTATATATCGGGATACTGTATTTACAATACGTCCGATTCCTTTAATTTCAGGGTGCCCGGACGTCAAATATGAATCTATGAATCGATTTTTTTTATTACTTGCTATATGTTTTCATACCTGATATGGTTAGATAGAATGAAAATAGACGCTCGCGGATCTGTTTACAATCTTGCCATAGCCATCCGTTATGCTTCACAAAGCCTAACAGTCATTTTGACACCTCTTGTTTACATTGTAAAAAATAAAACAACATGGCGGCACTATTTTTAGAAATTGTCGTCTGCGCATGTCAGTTTCTAGGGTTCGGATGTACCAAGTAAAACGTGGGTTATGCAGGGAAGTGGTGTTGTTAAATGCTCAGCACATCCAGAAATTGATCATACTTACCTTTTATTTTGGAATGGAAAACATTATATCTAGAAAATACTACACGAGTGTTCCACGGAACACGTGTGTCGCCTGTCAGCGATTTGTCAGTATAACAAGGTTTTGTGGACCCAGATAAATGACATTGACAAACTGGCCTGACTAAGTTTTCGTGAATAAAAAATGAGTATTTAACTCATATAATGACCTTCAGTGTGACCTTGACCTGAATATATTTGGAATGGTCATGTCGATGCTGTCATGATGAGTATATGTTGAAAATTTGATGAAGAAATATCATGAAATGAGAAAGTTATAGCCAACGTTAAGTTTTTGAGAAGAAAAAAATGAGTATTTAACCCATATAATGACCTTCAGTGTGACCTTGACCTTTATATTTTAGTATGGTCATGTCGATGTTGTCATGATGAGTATATATTGAAAGTTTGATGACGAAATATCAAGAAATGAAAAAGTTATAGCCATCGTTAAGTTTTCGTGGCGGACGTTCGTGAAGACAAAATGAGTATTTAATCCATATAATGACCTTCAGTGTGACTTTGACCTTTATATTTTAGTATGGTCATGTCGATGTTGTCATGATGAGTATATATTGAAAGTTTGATGAAGAAATATCAAGAAATGAGAAAGTTATAGCCAACGTTAAGTTTTCGTGAAGAAAAAATGAGTATTTAACCCATATAATGACCTTCAGTTTGACCTTGACCTTTATATTTTGGTAAGGTCATGTCGATGTTGTCATGATGAGTATATATTGAAAGTTTGATGAAGAAATATCAAGAAATGAGAAAGTTATAGCCAACGTAAAGTTTTCGTGACGGACGGGCTGACTGACGGACTGACTGACGAACGGACGACAAAGTGATCCTTTATCCCTATGTATGGCATTTTTCTTCGGAAAGGCGACACCAAAATGTAGGTAAATAGTATACTGCGTTTATATTTTATTATTTACAGCAGTATTGGTCAACTGACTTTTCAAGTAACCCTACCCTAGAAAAATGGAATGTTCCGCCGTTTTGGTTTTCGGCTTTCAATAAAATTACATGTAAACAGTGTGGGTAAAAATGACTTTTTTGTCTTTGCGACGCTTACAGGATGGCTACGCGAAGATTGCAAACAGATTCAGGAGCGTCCATTTCATTCTTGTCAATCATGACAGGTATGAACACATATAGAAAGTAATAAAACAAATCTCGATTCATATTCGACGTCTAGGCGCCCTGAAATGCAGAGTAGGTGTCCGAATGTTCAAATAATTATATTTTCTATTCTAACGGGCCTTAAAAAGACAATAAATAACACCTTATTTACAAAGAAATTAATTTTGCACATTACTATGTTTTATTCTAGGTTACGCAACAGGATTAATGTAAGCTGTTTACGCCATATTCCATCCATCATCTTTGGAGAATTCAGATGTTTAGACCTGAATAATACGGAGCAAACACAATCTCTCAATGATGACTTTTTATCATCAATTAGATTCATCTTGAAAAATCTTGATTTACCACCTTAAGCCTTCAAATACGTTAATGGATCTTACAATCAGCACGTGCTGTAGAAATCGTGTAAAAATATAAACATAAATATGTAAAAATCGACCTCATTAAAGTAACTTGGACCAAACATTACTCTTTTTTTTTGCAATATATTTTCCTTTTGAAAGATTAATAATTTACTAACGTTTTCAGCAAATAATTTATTTCCGACAAACCATTCGTCGTCGTAATGCCATTATTGCACAGAATTCATCTTTTCATCATATGTTTTAATGAGCTTGAGCCTATACACAAATTAACAAACAATTTCATGATCACAATTATAGTGTCAGTGCGATACGTTCTAATGGAGATTAACCGTTGACGGGCATTCGTTGATTTACATACATAGTTTATATTACACCTTATCATCCCTTATTTTTTAATAGTTTTATCTTTATATATTTACGTTAATTTTTAATTAATACTTCATTTCTTCATTTTTCATCAATTTTTGCGCACAATATGACTTATTTATGTGTCGACGTGCCGTAAAACACCATTCATTCATTCTAATGGAGATTAAAGGGACAATGTTCAATCATTAATATTAATTATAAGAATAGTAAGAAGCAAATGTATGTGCATATTATTCAATTTTGATATTATTGCACCAATAAAATATCAAAACTTAAAGTAAAATATGACGAAAAAGTGAATACTTAAGTTTTTATTTATTTAAATATAACCAGGTTAAAAGTAAACATGATCCTGGATATATAAGTCGAGACACCCATTTCAAACACTTCAAGATTGCAGTGTGTCCCTTTAATAAAGAAAACGTGCTACTCGTTAACATTAGAGATAGCGAGTTAATGTGAATATTTATTACAGGTTTAATTCACTCGACTGTTATGCAAGATGATGGCGGATACCATTGAAACAGTCGATGGAACAGTGGATGAAACAAATGACAACCCGGTCACAAATCACGTAGAAGAAGACGGAGACTCTGTCAATAGCAGCGTTGATGTCAGTGGTGATGCATCTAGTAGAGAAAGTGAAACAATAATGGGAGAAGCTGATGAATTTGTGCCTGACAATCCGGTGGCAGATGTGAAAATGGTATTAATTGAATTCTTATCTATTGGAAAAAAAACGTATTACCTAGAAGTCATCTAAATAAAGTACAATATGTTTTCAACCACGAGTACTTATACATCATTCGTGTAATAAGGAATATTCTAAATGCCCGGTTTGTGGAACTAACCCGACAAATAACGGCAAAATTACAAAACCGTTTATCAAAACCCTATCCAGGTGTTCTGGTAATCTAATAATGTATATGTGCCAATTAATAGTATAGAGGATTTCAAGGGTTCTTAAAATACCCGTGATTAAATATGCATAAAATGAATTATGAGTTGATATCTTAATTCAACGCTCCAGTTTTTAGGTTTGGCGTGGCTGGTTAAAGCCGTTTATATTGTGTCTATAGAGTTTGGATTTTCAAAATAAGTTAATTATATATCTCGTCGTCAATAGGTTTAGAAACGGTGTACATATGTTGTAAAATTGGCTGATGTTGGCGGGATAGCTACTTTAAAGGTGTACATCGGGGTTTTCGGGTCTGAGGACCGACTTAAAATGGACAAATAATAATATTTTGTTTTCTATTTTAAAAAAAAAAAATCTAACCTATATATTTTCACATGGAAATTCATTTTGCACAGTTGTGTGTGCTATTTTCTTAGTTACGCACTCGGGTTTATTTAAATATTTAAAACCTGAGTTCATGCAAACGCTATGGTGAATTCATATTTAAGACATAATAAAAAAAATGCGAACATCATATATTGATTGATTCACATGTTTTATCATGAATTGGAACATTTTTACAACTTTGAGTTGTGTTAGGCCGAAAGTAGTTTGTTTGTATGATGTTTTACGTTATTTTCAACACATGTAAGTTATATATGACGGTCGATTTTTTTATGGTGGAGGAACCCATTTTTCCTGGGTAAAACCAGTACTGTACACCTCCCGTCGTCCGTAAGAATCGACACTTCATCACTTACAAGTCGAGCTCCCAGTGGGATTCGAACCCGCAGAGGTGAGAGGCGAAAAGGTTTACAACGCAACGTCGTTAATCACTCGGCCACGGAGACGCTATACTCTTTGATGCATTTTGATTGTAGAATTATCCCATGTCCAAATATGGCATGAATCCACTCAATTTTCACACGCTTGTGTATGCATTTTAGTTGTTGCAGAAAGTACGGAAGCAAGACTTCGGCATGGTTAAGCAGATCCTTAGTAAATCTCCAAGTTTGAAGATGGAACTTACAGACGAGGTTTGCTTTCTATTTTGTTTATTATATAAAACCGATGTCGTCGAAAATGTTTATTTTTCAGCACAAAGTGTCGATTGTTAAACTTAGGCATATCATAAAAGAACATTTTTGTGTCGGAAGAGATTAAACTCAACTATTTCACCCGCATCACGTGAACATATGGAGTTCTTTTCATAGCTCATCTCATTGAAATAAACGATGCTATCCACATTTGGTCAGACATAATATTTAATGTCTGCAAATTGTCTTACATTTTTAGCTACACGCATGCAGTTCTATTTAATATGTATCATTGTGTGGTTGAACCTGTTCGCTTATATATACAATGTTATTACTGTATTTATGATAACAATATTTCAGAAATGATACAATACACTTGTATTTAGGTTGGAAAAACGGTTCTCCATTACCTGTGTACAACGGCAAAGATAGAGGAACTCAGAATGTGCCTTGACAAAAAACAAAATCTGAACATCACGGACAAGGTTGTGTGATTTATTATATCAAGTTATATCATGAACGGTGTCAAAACCTGGGGTGTCGGTTTACCAAAGGTTTGCGACACCATCAAGATATCTACATTCAAAACTGATTTACCTTGCAATTGCTTCAATGGATTAACATACACAATATACATTCATTTTTGTGGTTTCCTATTGCACAGGGATAATACGTACTTAAAATTCTGATCATGTCAATTTTAATTGTACTTATTGTAAATGTCTGCATTTTAAAACATACATTTTTCAATGAGGATTGTTACCGAATTATAGTCATTTGACGTAGTTTAAACTATACAATTACGTGTAATCACAAGTTCATTTCATTTGCAGTATCTGTATATGTATTTTCAGTCTGTGTGTCGTTTATTAGTGATGCGTCAAATGTGTCACTATCACCATCTCCTGTTAAGTTAACTGTCCTGCCCTTCGCTATCATTCTCGTCACTTCTATAATAGCCTACATCTATATCGATGCTACTCTCCAGCATTATAAAACAAAACCTCCTTTTTATACTCCACCGCCGCTGTGTCATGTGTCCTGTCCTTCAACATCATTCTGTCACTGTTACTGTAATTTCCTACATCGGTATCGGTGTTACTATCTAACGTTATAACTGCATACTCAATCTCCTCATCATGTGTGACAGTCGCGTTAGTCACCATCAATCTCGTCACTGCTACTGTACTATCCTACATCTGTATCGATGTTTCTGTCCAACGTTATAACTGCATCCTCCATCTCCTAATCCACTGTTATTCCATGTGGCATGCCCTTCACCATCAATCTCGTCACTGCTACTGTACTATCCTACATCTGTATCGATGTTTCTGTCCAACGTTATAACTGCATCCTCCATCTCCCAATCCACTGTTATTCCATGTGGCATGCCCTTCACCATCAATCTCGTCACTGCTACTGTACTATCCTACATCTGTATCGATGTTTCTGTCCATTATTGAAGATGGGCTATGAAAGAGACTCAATACTGAACTTAGTTTATATTTATTGGAATAACAAGGCCATGGCTTCAGCATAATATAACAAGAAACATAATGTGCATAACAAATGTGCAGTCACGATATTTATAACAATTTGAAAAATGGTCATAGCTCCAACCAAGTTTTGAAGTGAATGAAAACTGTACTCAATGAACCCTGGGACCAGATGTTCACAAAGCCAGATATTTAAAATTTAGTTGCTTTCCTTCAAATGTTCTCGTAAAATAATTACTACACACTGCTGTGACCGCGACATACTGCCACATGCCACAAGTGGTGACAGAGGCACCACGAGAGGCACCGGCATTATTAACATCTTGTATTACTGAAATAAACCGCTTAAATATAAACACATTGCATTTACATTCCAAATGCCAAAATGTCAACACATAGCATTTACATTATTATCGGTAGATATATAAATAGTGTTAAGCAAATTGCATTTGTCTGATTACTAATGGTTGATTAGAATCAATATCACGCTAATAATATCCTAAACATACTATGGCATTAGAAAAACAAATGAAAACTTCACTTTTCATTTAATTACACTGAACTGGTTTTATAAATCAAGACTCAAATGCGTGAAATGGACACTTCAATATTGCTGGGTGTCCCTTCAAAAATATTTCAAATTAATAACAAAAGCATGTACATTTCGTGCTTAATAGTACATTTCTGCTTAATACAGTAAAAACAAATACTTATATATTCAAACCTCTCTTTAACCACTTAAATAAACGTCTCTTGATGTCTGTCAGTCGACAAAATAAGAAGAAACGCATTTGACAAAGGAACCTTTTCACGCAAGGCAAATGGAGTAATTACAGACAAGGGAGATAACTTCTATATGAATAGCATACATGACACTATAGAACTAAGGTCAACTGAATAGAAGTACCACAGCCTGGTTCGTTTCCCTTGTTTTTAACAACGAACCTGAATACTCTGTCTTCACGATCGTAATTTATACATCAACCAACGAGATGTTGGCCGAACAAAGACGCGAGACTGTTACAGATGACCTTCATTTTGATTATTCAGTGCATACTTACCGACAGTTGTTCGTAGATTATAAACAATGGCCAGGTTATTGGTAAATAAATAATAAATATACCCCCTGATAAGTTAACG
This sequence comes from Cyrtodaria siliqua, assembly GCA_037043455.1. Taxonomy (NCBI): domain Eukaryota; kingdom Metazoa; phylum Mollusca; class Bivalvia; order Adapedonta; family Hiatellidae; genus Cyrtodaria; species Cyrtodaria siliqua. The sequence goes on along the minus strand of JAWPHD010003711.1, from coordinate 21,291 downwards.
ATTTAATGGTGGCATAGTTCCGCTCCAACGCCCTGTTCGCGATTTCGCCATGACGTGTTGATTTCCCCGCGATCATCAGTTGAACATGTTCATAATTTGAGTGAATAAATCTCTATTAAATCAAAACCATCGAACATTTACTACTGCACATTTACGATCAATAATATCCGAAAATGAGCCATCTCAATTACTACGTAATTATTTTTCATAAATGAACACGACACATGCTAAAGTTTGCAATTTACATCTGATACCGCCTGCAGAAAATGGCCGCATCTTTAGAGACAGATAATTGGTGTAGCGTACGATTTACACACTCATTAATAAACCAAAAACAAATAACCAGGATTGCGCAAATTGTTTATGAAAATTATCAATCCCACTTAAATAAAAGGATTTATGTCGATGAACGACAAATCCCAACGTTATAACTGCATCCTCCATCTCCTAATCCACTGTTATTCCATGTGGCATGCCCTTCACCATCAATCTCGTCACTGCTACTGTACTATCCTACATCTGTATCGATGTTTCTGTCCAACGTTATAACTGCATCCTCCATCTCCTAATCCACTGTTATTCCATGTGGCATTCCCTTCACCATCATTCTCGTCACTGCTGCTGTAAATTCCTACATCTTTATCGATGCTACTGTCCAGCATTATAACAACTTTCCAAATCTCCTTGTCGACCGCTGTGTTATTTGGAAGTTGTAATATTAGTCTGAACATGCAATATACTTTCATCCACTTAATCATTAATTGTGATTTTTTTTTTTTGTGTGCAAAATCACAAATCCATGCATGTTTAGTATATATGATTTGCCTCTAACACATGCTTATATGCTAATGTTGCACATTTCATTATAAAATATACAGATGGGCTGGACCCCACTTCACTATGCGTCAATGAGAGGTCACGCTGAGGTCGTTAAGATGCTGTCAGATAGCGGCGCTAATTGTAACACGCCAGAAACGGTAAAGTCTATTAGCCCGTATAAGATAACAGTTATATAATGTGGTCTATTTAAACGTAGGGGTTTTATTGTTAATAGTACAATCTGTATTTTATGTATTGGTTTCTATATTTCTAGTTTAACTCAGTATCCCTCACACTTTTATGTATGATTTTAAAAATATATTTCGCTTTTAGTGTTGGAATCAAAAATAAACATGAAATAAAAATGAGAATATGACATTTTAAAAGTGATTAGCGATTATGTAGGGCATTTGCGTAGTTCTGCATAGGCCCTGTAGCCCGTGCCTACGCCTAATCCCCCACCCACGACCCTTTAAACATCGGGCCTATGCTGTCAATTAGGCCTAGCTAACATATTAGTATTGTGGTTCTGTATTAGTATACATTGTCATGTTTAGCCATCTTAATATATTTTACATTTTAATCAATTGATAAGATATGCATGGCGTCTCTAATATTAGTTCTTATCATTGTAAATATGAAATACGTATATCTGGATGTATTTTTACTCGTGTTTACGGATAGATATATGGAGAATATTATGTCAGTGCCTTTTACTATCAAGTTTATTAGGCGAGGCTTAGAAAACGAAGAATGGCGAGGCTTCGTGTTCGTGCCGAGCCTAATACACTTGATAGTAAAAATAATGACATAATATTCTATTTATCATGTTGATTATCCTATTTTCTGTATGAATTACTATTATTACCTATTTCTCAGAATGGTACGCTTATCGAGGACGTCGCCATGTTGTTGTTTTTTGTTTGTTTTATGACATCACGCAACGTTACGTGCATGACGTCAGATAATGTTTCGTACAATAAACGCCGAGGGATTCTGCATTGATTTGCTCTATTGGTCAGTGCCTAATAAAGCAAAATTTAATAGGTCACCCCTTTATTAGGCAGAAAAGTGCATATCTGCATGATAAAACATGTTATATTGTAACTGTGGGTCAATCTCAGAAAGCCGTCACGCCCAGTCATATGAATATTAATAATTTATGTAATTGTTTACATATTTTATACCTAACACTCAAAATAAACAATAACTCGTGGATCACGTTAAAAGATAATACAGAAGTGGAAGAACACCTTTATTGCGTAAAGGTCTCACAACACAGTACACTTTTACTATGTTGGCCTATATGAATAAAGTTTACTGGGCCATTTCGAACCTAAAGTTTCCAAGCTAAAAGTCACTTATTTATGAAACACAGTCATTTGCCCACACAAAAATGTACAAAATATGGTACGTTGACCAGGTTTTTTTTTTAATTGGAGTGGTGGCATCCTTTGCACTATTTTGGGCTTTTACTCCAGAGTTTGTTCCAGAATTCCTACACCGCTTCAACCCCCATAAAACTGTCATATTCTGGTGCCAGTGTCGTCTAATAGCTGCACATCCAATGTGTTCATCTCACCTGCAACAGCAATACATATATCTGTCAGCAATTATTAAAAATATTTAAAACCGAACAACACACTACTACTTTTTATGGCGCAAGTTTTATCTACCGTGGCTTTCAAGGGAGCTAACTGTGTAGTGAGACCTAAAGCAAGTGAACGTATTGTAGATTTATCAGGTTAATCACAGACCTTATAACAAATGGTATGTCTGTGGGTTAATTGACACATATTATGTTTATCGTAAGTCCCGAAATTACCATTATATTTGTTGTTGGAGTTGTAGTATTTTTTCCTGTCTTCAGCAAAAGGGCCGCACGCCGCTCCATCTAGCGGTGTCACGTAACCACCGAAATGTCGTCGACGTTCTGCTGGAATGTGGAGCTGACCCAAGTATAAAAGACAAGGTAACGAAGCAATATCTAATATTTAAAAAAAAGGCTATACTATAATACTAACACTTTATGTAAATATCCATCAGTTCATTTGAAATGGGGTAATACTTCCTGAATGTTGTGTATTTCCCAGTTTGTTATTTAATTATGAATTCAACTAAAGAGGTGATAATTTTTAATTCATTTTTTTTCTTATTAAAATGTATGTATTTTTTGGAGAATATATTTACGCTTATATCCATAAAGAAATAATAGTCTTCTATATACATGCTGTATTCGTGCATAATATATTCGTGATGGAATGCCACTTTAACATAACGATTACGGGCAGTTCATAGAGACAATCCGATATATAATTCAAAACATAATGTGCATGCCATTCCTGGTGCGAATCCACAATATGTATACTGCAGCTTCTGACTAGGCAAACGAAACGCTCTCTAAATGTATACATTTTATATTAATGAAGGAAGGCAAAACAGCAGGCGACATCAGCAAGCATGAGTTTATGAAGGATTTTCTAGAAACAGCTGTAGAAAATGCTACGAATGCCTTAGGGTAAGCAAACAGTGCTACAATTTAGTGTTTTAATGTATTTTTGTATCTGCGTTCATTGGAAAATAACTGTAATTGCCTCATCATACAGAAAATGATGCATTATGGTAAGCTGTGTGATGGGGCAATTGCAGTTATTTTCCGATGAACGCAGATAAAAATACATTAAACCCTTATAATTGAAATTACTATCCTAAAAGTACTTATTTTCTTAATTTAGTAAAACTAATTATTAGAATAAATACGGGATGGTGTTGTTTTTACGCACGCTCTACGAATGGCGGATGAAAGTAGTTCTTCGTACAGTTCATTGGAAAATGAACGTAGCTTAAATTGCTCATGTGATCGTCCTTTAACCAATCACATTGTTTGTATTATCTAAATGTTCGAGTGACTGCAATTAATTAATGTTGACCTACTATGCTACCCGCACCAGTTTAACAATATCAAATTCAATTATACCGTATCCTTGCCCTTGGAGGCTGCATTTTCTGTTCGATTTTTATATCCACTTTTATTAGACACATAGGTTATAGTTCTTTCCTGTTAGTCTTCCGTTTGATATTAAATGGTGTTTCTGGACAGCATCGAATTCCGGCTTAATTAGCCGTATTCTGATTGCGCGTGCTTTTTGAATTCACATGGCTAAAATAAATAGGGGATATTTGTTGTTTTGGAGTGAATAACATATTTTATTTCGTCGAGAAGTGTGAACAATTTATATTTTCATGAATGCGAATGAAAATATTGAAGTTAGATCACTTCGAGATGAATAAAATCTGTTATTCACGACAAAACAACAAATTTTATTTTTATTTTATGCTTTATAATCAAAGTGTACTTCAGCATGCAGAAAAATAAATAAAAAGTTGCCGACGTCATTGACTTAGTATGATTTTTAATTCCCCGTTACTTCTAAACTACTTAACCGATTTCAATAATCTACGACTCATTTTCCTAGTTAAGTTATTTCCAATCCAATGATATAACTTTTATAGCAACTTTCGGGAAAAAATAGTTCCGGGAGTGAAAAAATAAAACTATATTTCACACGTATGAAATACCACTTTTATTTGGTTGCTAAATCCACTATTTCAATGCTAAGCATAAAATAAAGATGTTCTAGCACGTGTGTACAATTAGGATATCCTTATAATCCTGTTTGCCCGAACGAGCAGTTACCTTCCATACGTTAACATTATAATGCAACAGTGAGGTCCGACTTGAGACGATGGAAATATCCAGGGACAAACCCACACCTTTTCCTAACATTGGAATCGTGGTAACACCTCAGACAGATACAAACCAGTCAACACTACAAGGGTTTACAATGTCAATGCGACGAATATCCACCGAAAGAAACAGCATTGACTTTGGTAAGAATCAATTTGATAAAATAGCTGTTTCTGAAAAAAAATAAAAAATTATTGATCAAGCATTACAGAGTATGTGTGTGTGTGGTGTTTTTTTTCTAGTATCACGTGTTATTGCTATTAGAAATTTGGTAACATTCGCTTTAGAAAAATCTTTTCTTTTTTTCCTTGTTGAAATTTTGGCATATATATTACACATTCGGGAAAGGATCGAGACAAAACTTAAACACATATTGTTTGTCATCATTTGTAAGATATGGTTTAACTGTATTCGAAGTCGAAAAAAAATACATCTGCTTTTACAGCATCCACCTATATAATAACAAGGCAATAGAAACTTATCACATATGTTTTTGTCTTATTCCCTTTCAGTTTCTAGGAAGATATTAATCCGTCAACTTTGTCCTGTTTTACTATTTATTCACTATTTATGGATATCCATAATTCATTGATGGAATTATGGATACGCATAATTATGGATATCATTAAGTATTCATAGATATCTTATATTCGAATTATGGATATCCGTAATTCATTTATAGATATTACTAAATCGAATTATGAATATCAAATAAATGAATATAAGATATTCCTAACTCTTGTGAGTTAATGATATCCATAATTGATCATAATTACATTGCGGGATAAATGTAAAGGATCAGCCATTAGTTCTACGGAGGAATAAACTGATATATGGATATCTATAATGGATATCTATAATTCGAAGTGATTTATGGATATCTATAATATAATCATGGATATCCATAAACCGATTTGTAGATATCTTATCGATTATAAGATAGTCATATTACACTGAAATATAGATATCCATAATTCATTTTAAGATATCTATAATCGATTTATAGATATCTTAAATCGAATTATGGATATCCATAAATAGTGAATAAATAGTAAAACCACGCCCCATAGTTTTGGCCTTTTTTCTCCCTGATTCCTAATTCATTCTCCATACATAATTTCAATATTTTGTTCAAATTGGCCTACAGGAATTACAGAAATGGAAGAAATGTGCAGCCACGTGTTTTCATACAAGATAAAAAGCACACATGGTGGCGCGTTGGATTCTATCGTTACAGACATCTCTATTCCTATTTTGACCGAGCCGAGCCCAAGTGAAGAACTCGTTTTGAAAACAGATACAAAAGACGAGTTCGTTCTGAACACCGTAAAGGAAGAGAACGAGGTTGTGAACTATAATACTAATGTTGATATTGAATTTCATTAAAGTAAAAAAAGAAAACTATTTGAATTAAAATTGGAATTAAAATTGGCATTAAAACCTAACATTAATACACATACATACCAGTTACATAGAATGACTATGTACAACTGTCAACCCTTATTAACCATTGTGTCTGCCTTGTCCTTTCAGAAACACGTATGCATAGCCACATTGGATATATCGACACTGAGCTCGTTTGTAGTTGTATGCCGACCCAAACAGGAACGGTTTCCAGTTACAAAGGCAGCAATGCACATAATTTCTGCAGTTGACCAACGAGTGGAGTTAGATATCCCTAAAGGAACGTTTGACAAACAAGCTACTATAACTCTGGAGGTATCATCTAAATACAATCAATATCATTGTGAATGTTCTAAGACGCCCTCGTGGTTCATTGGATGTGCTGGACATAGTTATTTTAAATGTGTATATCAAGGTTTCGAGCCTCAGTGGCGTCACTGAACATATTCGATATTTGTTTGGACAAAACCCTACCTTCGTCCGTCAGATAGGGAGGTCCCGTATAATGTAGTTCACCCACTTAAAGGGCCATGGGAAAAGTAGATATAAAGGTCGAACAGGAAATTTACCATTCAACGACCACAGTCAACCAAAAGCATGCATAGAAACAAACAACAATTATAAAGATGATTAAAATGCAAGATATGATATCACAAATATAAAAGGGTTGACAATAGGGCTACCGCCTTGGAACGGTCAGTGGCAAAAAGGGCCAGTGGCAAAAACGGTCAGTGGCAAAAAACAGAATATATTGCAGCAGAATTAGTTTAAGGACCTATATCCAACCTACTGTATTTTGGGGTGGGTGGAAGAATGTGTAAAGGTAATGTAAATCACTGTTAGACATACAGTTGCATGTGAAAATGGTGATATTCAATAGTGTTTCAGTTGATGAGGCTCTCCCAATACAGCTTTTGTATGAAACCAACATATTAAAACATAAAAGCAGGTGTTTCGTTATTTGTGTTTTGGTGTGTTTTTCTTTTAAAAACAATGTATTTTCAAAATAAGTTTTGTATTTAGTTAAGCTTACTTGTTAATTTGCTATTATTTCTTCATAAAAGTAAAGTTTGAAGTATTATCAGGTGCTATATCATAGGTACTGTTCCATATACCAATACTTAGAGAGTAAACTTTACTCGGTCCATTATCTACCTGGTCTATTTGGTCATGTAGCATGTTAAAAAAGCAAGCTTGCCCTGCATTGTCAATGATCATTTAGCGTTGGGAAATATGTCAAATAATAATAATAACATCTATTCGTGTATCACTTATAGGAACATTTAAATCGGATACATATGTTGGCATAATAATGCTGTAATCGTCTTCCTTGGGAATTCGCTCTAAGACTTAAAGGGACACACGGCAATCTTGAAATGGGTTTCTCGATTTATATATCCAGTATCATTTTTACTTTTACCCTTGTTTCATTTAAATAAATCAAACTTTAGTATTCACTATTTCGTTTTATTATACTGTATGTTTAAATATATTATTGGTGCAATAATATCAAAAATATAATAATATGCATAAACAAATTGCTTAATACTATTCTTATAATTAATATTTATGATTGAACAAATGCAAGTTATGCAGAAAAACTAGTGGGACGCCGTGAGTTTTTAAAAAATAAAGATTGCACTGTGTCCATTTAAAATACCGTACTGACTTTAAAATGGTTTCACATCTTTTATACTGTATTAACTACAGACAATTTATCATAGGTGCCTTTATACAAATATGCACCGCAACCAAAATGGCGATTTGTGACATCACTTCTTAGTGACAATTTAAATGACATTACAATTTTAATATACTTCATATGTATTTCAGATTACTGAGCCACCGTCAACAGAAGTACTTGCGAAAGTGCTGAAAGATTGCCCAGAAATCATGTCCATTACATCGTTCTATTCCTTAGAAACTGATGGACATAAGCTAGCAAAGCCTATCGATGTCAAGGTATGAACAACATGATTCTTAGATTCTTTTCTTTTTGGAAGTTTCTTTTTCATAACTGGACTTTTCCCAACAGGTTTTGAGAGAAATATTTTAAAAGCCTGCGTTCTTCTGCACATATAGTACATTTGCGGGAAATAAGTTGGTTGTTTGTGTTACTCTTGTTTTTTTAATCCTTTAACTTACTTAAAATAAAAGTCCCTACAAGAAATATCGATTTCAGTAACAAATTAATTGAATTATTAAAATCTAACTTTTTTTTCCGGTTAAGTAACCAAAAAACAACATACTCCTATAGGTTGTTCTAAAACATGTATCACTGGAATTGCTTACAATGGGTTTATTTAATCTCAAGATTTAATCTGAAGTCCAACATTAGCATCCGGTGTTTTGCATATCTTGTTTGTAGGTACCGCTGCCAAATAACTATAGCGGTAATGGTACCCTTGTTGTTCTGTCTATGGATGATACACCTGAAAATGAAACTCCGGACAGCTGGAAAATAATCGATTCTGGAGTCACTGTAAAGGCTGGCAGAGTTGAGTTTTCCGTGCCTTCATTCTCTATGTAAGTGTAAATAATCGTTGTTGTTTATTCTGTCTGTTACACTAAAATACATGTTAAAGGGAGACAGGGCGATCTTGAGTTTTAATTAAACATTTAAATTTACTTTTTGATTTACTTATCCTGCGTCATTTTGACTTTAAAACTGCTTGCATATAATTAAATATTAAAAAATGAGATTTCAATTGTCTTTACTATTTTAAAAAAAAATTAAATATATTATCTGTGCAATATTATAAAAAGTTAGTAATATGTAAAAATAATTTGCTTTGAATTGTTCTAACAATTAATATTAATGATTTAACAAATGTAAGTTAAGAGGAAAACTAACGGGACGCCGTGAGTTTTTAACAAAATCAAGATTGTCATGTGTCCCTTTAACATCATAACAATGCTGCGGATGTTTACTCGTCTCGAATGTCTTTGATATTCGTGCCCCCTTTTTAAATATGTAGATCATATTCATATTAATCTTATTTTACTGTTTATGTTATAAGAATGGTTAATACTGTGCAGTTCCTATTCGGATGTAGTAGAGCCTATCTGGTTAGCACATTTAAAGGGACACATGGCAATCTTGAGTTTTATATCAGGCATTAAAATTAGTACAGCGATTTATTAATCCTCTATTATTTTGACTTTAAAACTGCTTGAATATAATTAAATAAAAAAATGAGAATTCTATTTCCTTCAGTATTCTACATATTTTTTTAAATATATTATTGGTGCAATATTATCAAAAGTCAATAATATGTAAAAACAATTTGCTTTGAACTATTCTAACAATTAATATTAATGATTGAACAAATTCAAGTTAACAGAAAAACTAACGGGACGCCTTGAGTCAAAATTGCCGTGTGTCCCTTTAAGAACCATATGAATCTTCGATAGTAAGAGAAGAGCACGGTTCCCCAAATCCTATGCATTCCGACCCGTAATATCTTACATAATAGGTAGTTATACCGTTAAACAATATATGTAATTCAATTCAATTCCTATTTTGCTCCACAAAATCATTTTGAAACTTAAAATAAGTTATAGAAGAAATGCATATTTTACGCGCATTTAAACATTAGATACCCCATCAAAGATGTCTGATACGTTTGTCAAGTTTCCAAATTGCACACTAGAACCAGGTTTTAACCCTCGGCGGCCATTTTATGTTTGTGGTGTCACACACTTTGCTTCTTTAAATTCGTGTAAGTGTTGCTTGTTTGTGATGCGTATTATTTTGGATGCGGATTGTTTTGGATGCGTATTGTTTTGGATGGATGTGTATTGTTTTGGATGCATATTGTTTTGGATGCGTATTGTTTTTGATGCGTATTGTTTTGAATGCGTATTGTTTTGGATGCGTGTATTGTTTTGGATGCATATTGTTTTGGATGCGTATTGTTTTTGATGCGTATTGTTTTTGATGCGTATTGTTTTGGATGTTTTGAATGCGTATTGTTTTGGATGCGTATTGTTTTGAATGTTTGCGTTATGAGAATGCTACATTTCCTGTTCGACTTTTATATCTACGTCCAAGCTGCTTGAAGTTCTACTTTTTGTATATGGAGGTTTGATTAGAATGACGTCGTTTTCTACGACCTCATTAATTGTGTGAATAGATTAAGAATGAGTTGTTCTAGAATGATTAAGACACGTGTTTACAAAATTGAAGATATGAAATAAGTTAGGGAAAATAGTAACAGCTAAAATTCAAGTTGATTGGCGTTTGTATTGAATGCTTTGGTTTCTGCTTGGATATCACTGTTTTAGAAGGTATTGGATAAGGAATAGTGTAATCACTGCATTTATTATTTACTTGCCAAACATTTGCCATATTTTATTTTCAAACAACCAATAAGATCCATAGTTTAGATTATTTTTTTTAAACACGTTTATTCTTACAGAAAAGTTGCTACTGAGACATCGTTTTTAACTGAGGATGAGAAATCCATGTTTGGAAGTCAGGTGACGCTGCGGTCTAACGTCAGTCGAGTTTTCCGGAAATCGCGTCACAAGGAACACAAAATAGCTTTTTTCTGCATGACGAGACGTATCGGTACATCCAACTCGTTTAAAGTGTTGGTTCAGTGCTGCAAAGCTGATCAGAGAAGTTCCAAACTTGCTTACTGGGAAGGGGAAGGATATGAGCACCAGGAGAAAGGAGAAGAGAACTCTTACATTAGTGTGACGGCTAAAACAAAGTTTAAAATAGTCAGCAACACCATTAACGTGGCAAGTGATGAAAATGAAAACGTGTTAGAATTTCATCCAAAACTAGACAATTACCTAGGGTTTATTGTCAAGATATCAGATCAAAAGAGTTCAACCACAGGAGTCCTGGAATTATACAAACTAGAGAAGAAAGTCTGCAGTGACGATGGCCTTGACGTTTATGAAAAGATGGACGATACAGTAGCAACGCTCGAAGTTACCATGTTGAAGTTTCATCCAATGATGATGGAAGCGACGGATGGAAGATGTATGTATCACCTGTAACACCATTATTGTATCAATATATTTACCTTTCTTAAGTAAAGTGTGCTTATCAGTCGGTATGCATGCGTGCATGTGTACATGCGTGTGTGCATATGACAAGTACGTTATATTTGTAAATCGGGTATGCCGAAATGTAATGAGTTCACAGTAATTCACAATATATACAAAATGTGAAAGTACACGCGCATATCAAAGTTTTATACCTATATGGAATATGAATATTTTGGCTTGCCGGGATCAAATACATTTACTCCTAACGAAATCGTTCCGGCAGCGACTCTTATATTATTTTAGTAATTGCACATGATAAGGTAGTAATGAATAGTTTCTTTGATTTTTTTCACTTTGATAACGCAATCTTATAATTACACATGGTAGCAATGAACAGTTTATCTGTGTTGTACTGCACGCTAACGCAAACGCATCCCATACATGTGAGTAATTTTATTTCTGTGCTGATGTGTACTTTAGCACTTCGTGCTACAAAGGTGAATATGTAATCAATTTGTAAGTCATGTCAAGGATTCGGCCACCTTGATTCAAAATGATTCAAATTGGGAAGAAAGTGTCTGGTAAAAAAAACGGTCATGGCGTGTTTACGTCTCCGTGACAACTCTTTTTTTGAATATTGTTTTAACACCCGTGAATTGGTCTATTATTATATTAAACTTTGTTCCCAGTTCCTACCCAGAAATAATGCTATTTTCTCTCGGCAGCTATTTTACGCTTGCGTAAAACCTTGCTTGTGTTTATTTACTCTAACAGCGTTTTTGACATACAAGCGAATTCTAGCGTTACAAGATGGTATGGGAGACAACTGGTGGAAGATTCTTCTTTTGATGGATGTGCCATTTAAAACAATGGAAGACGCATTGAAGCAGACCGCCGGAGATGTTGCAGAGAAGATAAATGGGGTAGGGATTAAGCCGTTACTATGAGAGAGAGATTATATATTACAACATTGCCGCATTTGCGGCACTCACTTCGGTAGTCTTCGGTCAAGTTTAACGTGCCACATTCGCGGCACTCACTTCGGTAGCCTTCGGTCAAGTTTAACGTGCCGCATTGGCGGCACTCACTTCGCGGCACTCACTTCGGTAATCTTCGGTCAAGTTTAACGTACCACATTCGCGGCACTCACTTCGGTAGTCTTCGGTCAAGTTTAACGTGCCGCATTCGTGGCACTCCCTTCGGTAGTCTTCGGTTAAGTTTAACGTGCCACATTCGCGGCTCTCACTTCGGTAGTCTTCGGTCAAGTTTCGTGCCACATTCGCGGCACTCACTTCGGTAGCCTTCGGTCAAGTTTAACGTGCCGCATTGGTGGCAGTCACTTCGCGGCAGTCTCTTCGGTAGTCTTCGGTCAAGTTTAACGTGCCGCATTCGCGGCACTCACTTCGGTAGTCTTCTGTCAAGTTTAACGTGCCACATTCGCGGCACTCACATCGGTAGTCTTCGGTCAAGTTTTACGTGCCTTCGCGGCACTCACTTCGGTAGTCTTCGGTCAAGTTTAACGATCAATTATTTCCAAGTCGACAATCGCTCATCGGTCTAATAGAAATGGAAAATGGTCTGTTTACTAGGATGATATTTACAATGTTTAAGAAGACGATAGTTTTTAAAAGGTTTCCTCCGAGGTCGCCTGAAAATGATGAACAATACTCTATGACCTCAGTCACCACACAATATGACTCTGGAACTGGCACGCCTCCATACGACTATCCAATCTTGCCTCTTTATTGATATGCACGCGTATAAGAACTTCGCTATTGATGTAGGCAAACTATTCTGCTCTAAAATAGCATCGAAATAAGTATAAAAATCGAACAGGAAATGCAGCTTTCACAGAACACAGTAGCCCAAAACACACAAAACTGCAAACATGAATGGCAATGTTAATAAGGAATAAAGGCATAAGACGTCATAAACACAAAAGTTGCTCCGTTTTCAAAATTAAATTCCCTAAGCCTCAGACATTGTATAATTATTACCTTTTATTTACACACTCTTAAAAAAATAGAATTTTTAAATTATAAACATAATGCTTGAAACTTTACTGAAAATTGCGGAGAGCTCATTTCCAGAGTATTAACAGGGTGATAATGCCCACGACCCCATAGACTTTCGTGGCTTCGCCACTCACTTAATTAGAACTAGGCTTCCACACAGTTAATGCTCTGGCTGCCTCTGCCGTGGGTTTTCCACGGATTCTCCGGGTTTATTTCACATTAAGTCCTCGTTAATGCTGTTCATCCGCACCATCGATAATTATTTTGAATAAGCTGTAACTTTTCGTTATCGATATTTTATAAACCAAAAACGTTTATACATAGAGACGTGTTATGGCTACATAACTGCATGTATCATGAATCCAAGCTAAGTACATTATCATTGCACTTATCATTGAATTTTTAAACATCATTTAACTAATGGTCATGTTGTTTTTGCAACTAATGCTGATCTAGATGCTGTTTGAATGGCGGGAAAAGCACATGAGCGATAGATCACGTGGCTTACCGATCTTATTCTCGGCTTTATGTCGGTGTGGAAGGAGGGGTATCGTGAATGATATGCAGATAGATCTACGTAAATGGTGAGTCATCTACATGTATTACTTCGCTGATCATTCTCGCCCTCGATCGATACTAGTATCATCTCTCGTGTTTGGCGCTTGTAATTATGGGGGGAAAAGTAGTCCGGTCAGGTGATTTGCATAATATAGCTAGAGACCAAATCCCAGGTTTTAGGACCCATCTAGACACGCCGGACAAAATCACCAAACTTTCCTCAAATGTGTGTTTTATAAATTCTATGTACTTTTAAAAGGGTCTCCAAAGGTTCTTGAATCCCTAAATGTATTAGGATTATATGCACACCGAATTACCGCACCGCGGATGAAGTCCTGAAAAATCAGGAGGGCACCTGCCGAATATCAGTGATGAATTTGAAAAATTCGAAATGACGTCAGTATGCTTCGCTGATTTAATACACACAGTCGTAAAATTATGAAAAGGTCCTATCCTATGTCGGAAGATGTCAACCTGACTATCTCGATTATCATTCTTATGCTATTGTGGAACTCTTGATACTCCCAATGAACAATATTTACGCATCAACCGCAACTTGAAGCAATATCACTCTTAATATATCACTGAACGATATGTACGTAACAATATCCCACTGAACGATATTTACCTATCCACCGTCCCTAGTGTCATTATCACACACTGGCAGTACCGAAAGAGAGAACAATGTTCACCACATGAGGCAATATCCCACTGAACGATCCACCACTTCTAAATATTATTACGAACATCCGCTACTTGTATTCTGATTGTCGTTGATGTTTGTTTTTCCAGGAAACGTAAACCGGAAAACAGGAAAGACGGGTTTTACGACTGGCTTGTTACAGCTTACAAATTCGATTTGCTGGTTCCCACGCGTAAGTAATGTTTCCACGCGTAAGTAATGTGACATGGTTAAGGATACATGTGTTTAAAGCATTAATGTGTCGAATACATTATATTTATATACAATATACAAATCAATAAAGACTATGTTTATCTGTAGTTTTATTATATACCTATCGATAATTATTACAGAGTAATCTCATTTTCTGACAATGTAAACGAGTGTCGCTATTGGAGTTTTCTGATCCTCATCACTATCGTGCTAAAAATTGAGCATTACGTCATGTGTATACAAACTAGTCTACTTTACGATTTTGGTAAGTTGTTTAATAAAAAAAATCTTTACCTGAGTAAATATTCTGGAAGTACTTCTTGTGTATCTGGCATTTAGTCTCAAGAAAGATAAAAATATTGGACAGGGAAAGCAGCATTCAAGGACGACAGTCAACCACAAAACACAAAAAAAAAACGCAAACAGACAAACGAGAAGGCAAAGGTAATAAAAAATGCAAACGACATCACAAACAAAAAAGGGTTGACAATAGGGCTACCGCCTTGGAACGGTCAGTGGCAACAAAGGCCACTGGGGGTTTAAACCTGTTCTAGGGTGCACCAAACCGCACACTTACTCTACTATCATCCAGTGTGATCCTGCAGATATGGCATGTCCACTAGAGGTGATACAAATGACCAGAGTATTTACTATAGTTATACTCTTATATTATATCACACATTTAGTATTATATACATGAACAATTACAGGCTATGGTAAGCCAATGTCGGACACGTTTCTTGCTGTGTTAGCCGACGATTTCGAGCCAACTATGGAGTTCGCTAAAGTTTTGTCCCTACCTCAGGGAACGGTGGCGGATGTTCTGTCCAACACCAAAGTATACACAACAAAAGGTCTCTTATCCATGAAGGTAGGTATGGTGCCCGTCTGGTAGACGTACGGTTGTACGTATGCATAATTTAGAACTTGCTCATCCCTGCAAAAGAATTAAGCTGCGTCATCCACTATGATACTATTGATATGACCGGTGTTAGAAATATGTTTGAAATTCACATTCCGACAAACCTCTGGTTGTAAACACCATACATTATCATCATTTAGAAAATCATTTTCAGTATTGCGGTTTCTTACATCACCAAGGAAATTGGCAAAAGTATTGACCCCGTTTTATGGTCATGGAACCATCTGCCGATCTAAATGTGTCACATTATCATTATAGCAAAGTGTCTGATTATACAAATGCATATATAGATCTAGCCCAATATGAAAAAAAAAGAAACTTATTCTGAATATTTAAAATAATGATCATGCTCTTATACAAGAAAGTGGGATTTAAAAGAGAATGATTGTATTAGCTATGTACACTACATGTTTAAAATGTTTTATGACTGGAGATTTGCCTTTTTGGGGGAGCTGCAACTTTATGTTATGTCTTAAAGTCTCCGACTTCATGAAAGCCGTATGCATTACATGTACTTTGAATGTCTACTTGTAGATCATCAAATTTTAATAGTTTGGATTGGTGTTCTTTAATGTATACTTTGTTTCTAAACTACCCGAACGAAAACGCTGTTCTCCTTTTGTTAATGAAATCATTTATAATCAGAATTTAAGAAAAGTAACACAAAAAAAGGTATGAAAGGAGAAATTAGGAAATCCCATACACGATAAATACAAAAAATATAACAGCCTCCGTTTGACTGAGACTGTTTATGAACGGTAGTGAAAAGTGGTCGCTACCGTTCACGCCCTTAGTCCATCTTGGAATACATACGATAGCAGGGCACTATGCAAATGTTTTACAAAAACTGCTATCGACGGGATTTACCTTTTGCATTGGCGACATGTGTATTTATATTTAACTTTCTTATTTTAATAAACATATTTGCTTTACGATCACTAAAAAACATAAGAATACTTATGCGAACGCCGTTGTGTACATCATTATAAGAGAAAGAATAAAATATTACTGATTTAATCACACTTTTTGACAAGATAAATATACATATAAATATATAAAATTATAATACTTTATGTTGTTTTAGTTACTTTATACGCCCAAGCAACCATATACATATTCTGTTAGCTAGGCATAGACGATTGGTTCTTCTCTAACATATGGCGTATGATGTCATTGACAACAATACAGAACTTTGCTTTATCTTACATTTAGATGTTAGTCCTATTCCGGCAAGGTATTCCAGATGTCCTTAGGGCCCTAGAAACACTCCTACAATCACTGGCAAATGCCAAGCTGATCAAGCAGAGGAAATATGCTGTCATGACTACCAAAGCATGGTAAACTAATTAACATGATTTCACTTAAAAATTGCACCCGTATAAAATATATCACAATTTCGTTCTTACGAACCGAAATTCAATGCATAAATACTCCGACCAATAAAGGCTATGGGTATTGTTTAACCACCCATAGGATATGTTGTCTGCTTTTTAATTTAGTCTTTTGACTGTTACTTGTGATTCGCAGCTTCATAACCGCTGCTCCCAACTAAATTCCACTTTGTTTATTTCGCTCTCCGGAACATAATATTTTATTAGATACTGGGACTATTCGCCGCTGGACATGGAATATGGCATGTCCCACCGCCATATGCATGCCATCTTCGAGTTGGTTAAAATCCTGTTCTATTGATTTTATGAATATTGAGTTCTGCACAACCCGGGGCTAGTGGGCGTGAACGGTAGAAAGCATATTTCACTACCATTCACTCAATCAAACCGAGACTGCAATATTTCGTATTTATCGTGTTCGACCGTTTCCAAGGTCCACTATCATACTCTTTTTAAATATGTCCATTAAAAAGTGTATAAAATTCACTCGTTTTCCAAATTTTAGCCTTTTTCAAGGATAAAATTCGATACACTTTTACATGTTTAACAAACAAAACAAGTACGTCACACCAATGAACTATAACTTGTAAGCTGCAGATACACCTTAAATATATTAAGATACGCTCATTTCCCTTCTACGCCTTATCAAACATTAAGCCTTGACACATTTAGAAACCTTCTTTATTGTATACCTATGCAACAGAAATGTAAATATTTCTAATTTTTAATTGTATGTAGGAGGTATATAATCAAAGGATCATTACTAGAGTAGCGTATTCTGGGAGTTTGTATCACCTCTCGTAAGTAAATGCCAGCTCAAGGATTACACTCGAGTCTCCGCCTCTCGTTAGATCCTTCATCTGTCATTTACCTACTCGAGTCGATACAAACTTCCAGAACACGCTACTGTAGTAATAATGCTATTGTATCATTGAAAATGCGTAGACCTACTATATTGGAAAACAACTGAATGTTATACAATTATAATTATACTCTCCTTCGGAAGAAATATGTATACATTAATAATTGTGAAATGATATTTTCATTAAAACCTATATGTAAAATTACAGTACCCGAATCTCTGTTTTAGCAAGTTCCATATGTCATTACACGCATAATATGTTTTGCAGTATTGTTGAAATAATATTATAATACAAACTAGTAGTAGTAGTAGCAGAAGTAGCAGAAGCAGCAGCAGCAGCAGTAGTAGTTGTAGTGTAGTAGTAAACATTAAACTCTATTTATCATAGTAATAGTATTGTTTAATTAATTTAACAGGTTGAAGCAGTATTGTTGAATATAATATTATAATACAAACTAGTAGTAGTAGTAGTAGTAGCAGCAGCAGTAGCAGTAGCAGTAGCAGTAGCAGTAGCAGCAGCAGTAGTAGTAGTAGTAAACATGAACTCTATTTATCATATGTAATAGTATTATTTTAATTAATTTAACAGGTTGAAGCGAGCCACGACGGACGAACCGTTGAAAATGGACATGGAGCAACTGATCTCAAGAATTGATACCGATTAAATTGTCAGTCGAATATTCCGCTTAACAGATAGTGATATCCCCTTACTCTTCAGTAACTTTTACTGAAAACAGACAAGTGCATTGCCCAGAAAATGTATACTCTCCATAAATTTTGAATTAATTTGCTGCAGACTAGTTATAATAATTGGTTAGCTATTGAAGCTTTCTAGCAATAAATACTGATAAAGGTGATCCTCTGAGAGCAACAAACACAATTCAGAGAATAAAGCAGCAGACTCGGTTTTATTGAGTCTGTTCATGAGAAGTAATGAAAGAAGCAACACTTCTCACGCCCCTCTAGCAAGTTTCTAGCAAACTCAGTTGCTTACGTAACTCAAGAGAGTATAATCAAACCGAGTTTATCTACTGAGTGTATATGTTTGTGTTATGAAATGTTCAATAGTAATGTAAACTCATTTGTAATATATACATTGTATTAAAATTTGGTTCAGTTTGTATTATGAAATATATACTAAACGGAAAAAAGAAACGCAACTCGAATTATATCATTTATATACTGCACATTTAATACCACGTATTTATTTTTAGAAAAAGCTGTAACTAGTTAGAGAAAGGACAAAACTGTGTTGTTGCAGACTTTTAATCACAATATACTTTATAACACAAGATTTATAAATATTAAGCTTTTGAAAATTGGAAGCCATTTCGGTATTGTATTCAGTGTTACGATATTGCAACATTTTACATCCTATGTTTGAGCCAAAGACGAGTTCTATCAAAATTGAAACTTGAAAGGTTTATCATTTGAAAGGTTTATCATTTGGAAGGTTATCATTTGAAAGGTTTATCATTTGAAAGGTTTATCATTTGAAAGGTTTATCATTTAAAAGGTTTATCATTTGAAAGGTTTATCATTTGGTGTGTTATGTGTTGTTTTAGTCTTCTTTGTTTTACGAAAGGAAAGGTCTAATGTAGCCATATACATGTTCGATTAACAGCGACATATTATACATACAATATACAGCGGAAATTGCGGAGTTGCGTTTCTGTTTCCTTTGGACTAGTACAATACTATAATAATAGATATTTACTCATTTGCATTAGACATGTTCTTTTATTAAGTTTGGTACTGTTTTAAAAGAATATATACAATTAAAGAACAAATTTGCATCAATATATATACTAAACCAAATTGCTTAGTATCAACCTAAGAATATGTAAATACTATTCTCATTGTTTTGTGTGTATTTTGAGCTTGATTAGAGATACGGTTAAACTGCAAAATAACGAGTGTAAATCGTCTGCTCTGATTGCATGAACATATTTTAAAAACTTTTAAGTCAATGTGTTTTCTTAGAAATAAGTTTATAACACTTATACAACTGGGTGTATAGGATTTTATTAAGTACTTCGAATTAGTGAAGCTTTCGATGTTCCGTATTCTAAAATATGCCAGTTAAAATTATTTTGACATCATGTTTTACTAGCATCATCACTACAAATGCGTTTGCAAAAGAAATTTTCGAATATTTAATGTTAACGCCGAATTACAGTTACTTGAATTTCAAACAATATTCAATGTAAAGGGAGGTAATTTAAGATTATCCATATTTCATTTTTTTTATAGACGGAAAATCTGCGATAAATGGGTCAAATGTTTATGTGTTTTTCTATTATTTCATACCGATTTTAAGAATGTAATATCTTTAAGCGATCTTTGACTCATGTTGTGTGTTTTATCAGTTCATTTCATGTTTTCATATAAAGGGAGGGTAACTCTCAAAAGAAGTAACAATTTTAAACAAAAAATAAATGTTTTACAAACTATTGGTCAAAACAAAATACTTATCATATATCTATTCTAAAATATATTTAAAATAAGAAAATTAGTTAAGATACAAAAGTTTATACTTAGCAATTTTGTTCAGTGTATACCACATACTTTAAAAATAAAAGTGTACTTTGTTATCAGTGTGGATAAATGTTTGTTTTTGTGTGTTGTTGTTGTTGTTGTTGGTGGTGGTTGTTGTTGTTGTTGTTGTTGTTGTTTTGGCTTTAGATATTTATTAAGATGATATATTCTATTTCAAAACTAATTTAAATAATCTAACCTTCAGATTGTTAGTAGATATACGCGTATGCTCTTTCATTTTTTTTAGATAAACATGTTCATGGCATTATAGCAAAGCAAGTACGAATTCGAAAACTATTTAAACCTGAAAAAAGCAAAATGAGAAATTATTCGAGCATTAATAAATAGTAAATCAAATGTCAAATCCTTAAAATATCCAAACCATTACGTTTAAGTGTATATATTTGTGTTTTAATCGAATTGTTAATTGATTACATTGTGGGTAGGTTTGTCTTATAGTGTGAGTGATCCTTCAAGAAACATTAAACTATACTGAAAGGAAAAAGAAACGCAGGATGCGTATTTCCGCTATATATTGTATGTTTAATATGGTACTGCTAATCGAATGGTATAGGGCGACATTAGGCCTGTCCTTTTAGAAAGAAGGTTTAAACAGCACTGAACACACCAATTGTTACCCCTTTAAAGTTTCATTATCGTCAGAATGCGCATTTGGATCAAGCAGGTGAGCAAACTTAGGCTTTAAATGTTGCAATCACTTAACATTAAATGTACTGGCTCAATTTTTAAAAGAGGAACTTCAGCATTTATGAATTTCTTGTTACAACGTGTACTGTGATTAAAACGTGTACATCATCACAGTTGTGTCCTTTCTCTAACTAACTGCACTTTTTTTTTAACAAAACATCTTGGGATTTCCTTGGAATATATATGGAATTAAGTGTGCAGTATATGCAATATATAGCGGAAATACGCACCCTGCGTTTCTTTTTCCTTTTATATATAAACTAAAAAGAAAAAAAGAAGAAAAAAACATTTATTATAAAGTTTTGTTGTTGTTTCAAATTGTAAACACAATTTTCAAAACGATTGTACATAATGTAAAGGCAATTTCAAATGGATCGAACATAATCGACATGGTTCTTACCTATGTATATACTTATACAGTAATTAT